>CAXHUL010000148.1:0-22456 GCA_964019695.1 Loripinus fragilis
TTTGCAAGTTGGGAAAACTTTTCCGAAAAAGGTAAGAGTTGTTTTTTTTCCTTCATACCTAAATACATGGTGAGCTATTGCTATTGTTATAATTGGAATTTGATATTGGGCTGTGGCGGGAGGGGTTGGGGACAGTTAATAAGATTTTGGTGTTTAGCACATATACATACGCATGCGTAAAGTTGTCCTTTCAACATGCATTCTTTCTAATTTCAACAGGCTTGTCTTTTGGTCTATACAGAAGTACTGAATACATTATGATCGTAATTTCAAATTAGCACACCTTGAAGTGTAAAATTATGACTTATTTTCTTACATCTCCATCAAGACATGTGTTGTAGGCATCGAAATAACCGTGTTAGTTACATTTTCTTTAAAGAGACCACAGCACATGTTAGATTCAAAACCCATTGTCAGATCTGGCCCCGAGGTTATAATTTTTCCTTCATGCTCAACTCAACTGAGCATGAAATTTCAACTGCTTATAACAACAAAAATGCTGAAAAATATAGACTTTTCTTGCTTTAAACTCTCAGATGTTGTGTTTATCATGCTTATGAATGTTAAAATGCCAACAATTGTTGACATTTTAACATTTATGAGCATGATAAATTGCATGCTCATAAATGTTAAAATATCAACAATTGTTGGCATTTTAACTTTTATGAGCATGAAAAATTTCATGTCCAGTTGAGTCGAGCATGATTTTTTATAACCTCTGGGCCTGTACTCAACAGATCTATTTTTAGCTTTGACTTAAGCAGATACTTTCATCATGCATCAAGTTTTGAGTTAGCAGCAGTCAATTGTACGAAAAAATCTAAAAAAAAAAATTGAGATGAGTTGGCGGTATTCGATTTTCTGTTAGAAGCCTTTCAGTAATGTCACTGTGTGCCAATTCTGTCAATATTCACTTAGGACCAATAGGGTTTCTGACAGACCGACAGATTTTAAGACAAAATCAACCCAAGTAAAATAACTTCATTTGTTATGGTCAATCTATACAGGCTTTCAACATGTACGTACATTTACCAAATTAGCTTTTCATTTAAATGAAACGTCTCAAGGAGATCATAATTAGCAGTCAATTTTACTGATATCATTCAGGTTATAGACCAAACTGCATGTAACCTTGTGCTACACTTCCAAGCTCTTTTGAACACTTAATTTGGTTTTATCTTCTTGTCAAGAAAAATAGTGTTCCAATATTTGAGATACACTATACATTTTCATTGATCAAGGGTTATTAATTTATTGTCATTCAAATAAAAAAATATCAAACATTCAAGATGCATTATCATTTTTTGTTATTAAAAGTGACATTCCGTTATTGAATGTTCCTGTTTCCCAAAATAAGTCTTGTTCCTCTGAATTACTCAGAATATTTATATCTCTAGTCAATGAGCTTCTAAACGTTTTGCTACA
This sequence comes from Loripinus fragilis, assembly GCA_964019695.1. Lineage (NCBI taxonomy): Eukaryota > Metazoa > Mollusca > Bivalvia > Lucinida > Lucinidae > Loripinus > Loripinus fragilis. The sequence goes on from CAXHUL010000148.1 coordinate 1,426, forward strand.
CCCAGGGGGAATTTTGTAGGCCTTGTTTTTCTTAAAGCTTATCATCTAACGAACTTATTGAATATGTTAGCACTCTGGCGGTTGGGGCGGTTGGGTGTTACAGGGTGTTAACAAAGTCACCCCTCATTGTTTTGGAAAAAGAAAAAAACACAAAAAAGCAAACAACTGCAATTAAGGCTGTTAAGGTAGTTCACTAAATTATAGAACAAGGCAAAACAGATGTCAAGTAAAATATTCTCCTAAAATAGTCTTGTTATGCATGTTAGCAAGGTAAATTGCATATTAGAAATGCTTTGGATATAAGGAGATTCATTACCATAGGAAATGCATCCTAGGGTTTAGTATGTAGGGTGCCACATATGGGTGAGAAATCACTATGATTAAAACAAACTTCAGTTTTGTTCAAGGACAAGGCCAAACGCCTGTTTTCATTTCTCGATTTTGACCATACTTGAATTGACTTACAACTTTAGAAATTGTGAGTTAGCTTTCTTCCTCGATTGTTATCAATATCGTTGCTGTATTAATAGCTGACCTATATATGTATTTTGATGGCTTACATAATGGTCATTAAATCTAACTAAGCTACTACAGGCCTAATATCATGTTTTATCTAAATTGAGCTGTTCACAGTGAGAATGAATGTCTTACATATATCTTCTCATGTATAAAAATAAGTAAACACATATAAGCGTCAGAGAGATAAATGATATTATTTTAAAAAACCTTTAAGCATCTAAAACATAATTTGATAATTGAAATAAGCATTTCTATAAGTAATGTTTACATATTCGATACACACTCTTAATTGAAATGGTATTTTATGTGCTTTGAGTTCATGTTTGTTCCTTTTTATCACCCATGCTTTTATCAGAGTTTAATCTCACTTATGTTTCATGTCAGACAAGAAATGTCACAAACACGTGACGAATGTCCCCAAAGGAATTGCTCTGGCATAAGACACATTTGAGGAAAGTTAGCTGTAATATAGGAGATATGCTCCAGACTCGAAAAACCTAGAAATGAGGCCAGAAGTCAATGTCAAGGTCAAAGTGACCCAAAAGGGTATGCACCACTCTGCCATCCCAAGAGGAATCAACACCCCAAATTTGGGACTCCTACATCAAATAATATAGGAGATGCAGTTTCTGAAAACTAGGTCAGAGGTCAAGTTCAGGGGCACAGTGACCCAATAATGGTACGCGACACTTCGTCATCCCAAAATGCATCCACACAACAAATTTGAGATCCCTATCTCAAATAATATCAGAGATATGCTCCGGACACGATTATTCTAAAAACTAGGTCAGATGTCAAGGTCACAGTGACCCGAAAATGGTACGCGGCACTCCCCCATCCCAAGATGCATCCGCACACCAAATTTATAATCCCTACCTCAAAGAATGTAAAGAGATATGTTTCAGAGGTAGGTCAGAGATCAAGGTCAAGGTCACAGTGACCCAAAAATGATATGTGACATTCTGCCGTCCCAAGATGCATTTACACATCAAATTTGGAATTCCTATCTTAAAGAATATAGGAGATATGCTCCAGACTCAATGCAGTTTCTAGAAACTAAGTCAGAGGTCAAGTTCAAGGTCACAGTGACCCAATTATGGTACACGACACTTAGCTATCCAAAGATGCATAATCACACCAAATTTGGGATTCCTACCTCAAATAATATAAGAGATATGCTCCGAACATGATTATTCTAAAAAACTAGGTCTGCGGTCAAGGTCAAGGTCACAGTGACCCGAAAATGGTACGCGAAACTCTGCCATCCCAATATGTATCCACACACCAAAATTGGAATTCTTACCTCAAAGATAAAGGAGATAGGCTCCGGACACAATAATTCTTAAAACTAGGTCAGAGGTCAAGGTCACAGTGACCTGAAATGTTATATGACACTCTGTCGTCCCAAGATGCATTTACACACCAAATTTAGAAATCACATCTAAAAGAATATAGGAGATATGCACCAGACTCAATGCAATTTCTAGAAACTAGGTCAGAGGTCAAGTTCAAGGTCACAGTGACCCGATTATGGTACACGACACTTAGCTATCCAAAGATGCATCATCACACCAAATTTGGGATTCCTACCTCAAATAATATAAGAGATATGCTCCGGACACGATTATTCTAAAAACTAGGTCAGAGGTCAAGGTCACAATGACCCGAAAATGGTACGCGACACTCCGCCATCCTAAGATGTATCCACGCAACAAATTTGGAATTCCTACCTCAAAAGAATGTAGGAGATATGCACCTAACACGAAGTGGGACAGACGGACAGACTGAGGGACGGACATTGCCATTACTATATGCCTTCCAAAGTTCCTTTGGGGGCATAAAAAGACAATATTAATTGTCTCGCTCATTTAATTGATCCCTCAAATTGCAATACGTTACACCCAATAGCCCTTTAAACTCGTATAATGCTAATAATGCACTAAAATAATGTATTTAAAGGAATGTAACGTGTGTAACAGTATAAAAGGTGCCTAAATGATAGTGTGGAAAACTCTCCCTCAGATATATTTGGCAGCCCATGGTCTGGTGAAAGCACAGCACTGAATAGTAGTATATTTGAAAGTAAGTAACGTATATAACTGCAATATAATATGCTTAGGTTGTTTTAATCCATACTCGCTGTTTAATGCATTTGATGGAGTGATTTTAAGGCAATCAGCATGTCGATAAACAAGAGTTAGGTATAGGTTGGTATTTTAAGCTGTTATAGGATAACGTAGTTAACATGGCTGTTACACGGTAACACCCCAGCTGCCAGAGGGCGAAGATGTGTCATTTTGCGTCTTATAAAGTGTAGTTTTAGAAAATCATAGTGTACGAAATTCTTCAGGGTGTCTATTAGCAGCTCACGGTCTAGTCCTTACCGTCCAAAGCCCTGGGAGAGCCTTGCATTATGTCAATACTTTTACTTGTTTAGGACTGTAAGTACTATATTTTTTAAATGAGAGTTTGTGTTTTTTCCCCTGCTCTTCCCAATTCCTAAACATACAGCGCTGGTACTCGAACGGCATCAGCTCTTATTAATGCTCAAATCATAGATTTAAGGTGATCACTAGAATTGCCTCGTTTGAGTAGAAAAAAACAACAACTAATGTTTACCTCTGTTACCTTTCTCGTATATAGGAGTAACAATTAAAACAAAATAGAAAAAAAAAAATAATACAAGCAAAGATAGAAATGAAGACAAATGTGTGGGAAATGTAAAGCTAAATATACGTACCATTTCTGAAAAAAAAGATTTTTCACGTTTTATTTGAATCATTATTGCAGCATATGTTGATGTATTCATGCTCAACAAACATGTATAAAGAATTGATAGTTCACATAAAGTGTGAGTGAGACGTTTTCCCCTGAACCCTGTATATGTATGCACTAATGTATTTTTCATTTCTGGTTTGAAACTTGAGAGTGTCCATTATATATACACAGGGGTCACGGGTTATAGTTTCCAAATAAAGTTGAAGAAGATTGTTGGCTCTAATAATTTTTCAGCGCAGTTCATTAAAATAATTTCCCATTATAAAAAGATTGGCTATAACATTAATGTATTGCAACAGACTGCATGCTTGGTAGTCAACCCAATCACAGTTGGCAACTTTGCTTTCCTCTTTAATTGCACGCCGGTGGGTCGGACTTCAGACTCTATGATGGTTCCGACTTAAAGACTTATCAATTGATGAGATGGTAGGGGCCGGATGCTTTGGCTGTTTGTCGGGCCCACCGGGGTTTACCTGTTGGATTTCTTTTGCTCCGGTATTCAGTTTAATTTACTGTTGAGTCCTTATCCTTGCTTTATCTCCTTGTTATATCTTGATTTATATGTTTTAGGAGATGATGCATTGATAAGTTAGGGGTCTTTCATGCAAACCAAATATCTATGTGTCTTGATCCACATCTGAATTAAGGGTGAGGTTGGCGCCGTTAAACCGGTTTAAGCCCTCCAGTAAAATATTTTACTGACCGTTCCAAGGCGGTACTTCTTTTGTGGATCTTTTATGTTTTTGTTCTGTCTTGTGTTTGCTATGTTTTGTGCGCGTCTGTTTATATGTGCTTCGTGGTCACCTGCTGGGAAAGGGCTGACCTCTTGGCTCTCGTTTGTGGTGTCTTTTGTGAGTTTGTCACTTTCCCATTGGTATCCTGGGTCAGGTGTGGTACTTGATTGTATCGATTCCTGATCTTTGCAACCTTACTTACTTTGTATTTTTCTTTCTCTGACGATTGCTTTTGTCTTAGCAAATAGGATAGACCCTGATGAAATTTCGCTGTATCATCTTGGTCTTCACTGTTTGCCAAAATACGCATATTGGAGTCACTAGTCTACAAACGAACATGCTTGAAAATGCACTGGTTTTCCAGGTAAATATAGAAAGTACTGATAGTATACAGATTAATCAATTTATTAAGACAGATTAGGAACAATTAAGCACCTGAAAGTAAACTCCTTGACATGCCAAATTCCATTGCTATCTAGTAAAAATAAAATGGACCGTAAATGCCCGATGTTCCATAACATATAACAAACACTTGGTCATAGATGTTCGCTGATAAAGCATTATCCGAGAAGCCAATTTAGGTTACGGTGTATCCCCAAAGCAATTACTTTGGGGTGCCAAATTGTTTATTTGGACCCCCTAGATGCGAAACAAAGATGTCCTAAAAATAGCATGTTTGGGACACGTAAAAGTGCATGGTGTCCAGGGCAACCCATGGCGGATGAGAGGATGGGGGTATGCCTACAAAATTACTCATATCTCAGCTGTTACTTATCCTAGACTACTAAACTTAGTACAAAAGTAAAACTAAGACAGATGTGTTTCGTCCCTTTGTCACATATTTATGAAAACAATAAATATGTGATTCACGAATGCGAAAAAAACGTTGGTATTAAAAAGTAAACAAGTTGGGACTATGTGAAAATGCATGGTTCCCATGGCAACCCATAATGCGATTCTCAAAAATAGGGATGTACCTACAAAATCGATGATATATCACTTGCTACATATCCTAAACTACTAAACTTGGCACCAAAGTAAAGCTTAGACACAAACCTTTTTTTTATCACATGGTCATTTATGCAAATTGTCTTTTAGTATAATTTGCATTTTCATGAATATTAATGAAAACGAAAGAATAAGGAGAAAAAATAGGGAATGTACCTACAAAATAATCTATATCTCAGCTGCCTATTGGCCTATAAATTAAACTTGGTACCAAATTAATGAAATGATAGGGTACTTTAAAGTTATTAATAGATATGCAAGTAATCTAATATGCATATTCATGAATATTAATGAAGACATTAGAAATAACACAAAATATGGGAAAAATGAAAGGGGTTTACCACAAAACGAGCTTTACCGTAGTGAGTATGATCAGGAAATACCACAATCACAAAATGCAGACAAAGCCATAGCACCGCAAGGATGAGCCACACAACAATCACAAGACACCAGCAAGACAAACTAAGCAAAGCAACCAGCTCTCTCTTCCCCATCAAGATGATTGCAAAACTAGAAGGGACATTAAGTAACGTACAACATACAGAATCCCACAATGAGAGTAACAATAAACAACCAGTCAACAACAACAGAACCACCTCCTTAGAACGGACAGCAGCCTAAGCCACCGGGGGGGGGGGGGGGGCTTAAATGCATTTTACTGGTACCAAATCTTCGCCCTAGATTCTTCTGTTGTTGAAGTACAAACATTTTCAGATCGCATGGAGGCCATCTAACTATTGCAATGTATCATCATGGAGAAACACTCTAATCAAATTAACACACTATGATACTATGATGAAACAAAGAAAAGGGCTCACGACTCACAGATAGTCAGAGCTAGAGAAAACCTCAAGTTGAGCCACGGTGGGTCAAGCTACAGATAAGCATTAGGCACCAACCCACTGATTAAAGCTTTACGTCAGAGCCGTCATAGAGTCAGAGGCTTGCATAGCTATAAACCGTGATTGGGTTTTTAAACCAGGCATGCAGACTGTCGCATGAAACAAAACTGGGTTCCAGATTAATGCTAAGATATAACAACTTGTATTTAATCTACATTTAGTAGTATAGCAACCGAGATACAAGTTGTCTTCTAGGGATATTCCCATTAATTTGGGTTTGATTTGAATGCAATCCTACAGAATGGGGGTATACCTACAAAATACTCATACCTCACCAGCAACTTATCAAGCATACAAAACATGATAACGAGTTAATGCTATGGCATAGAAAATTTATCTGATTGTTCGATATGCAAATTTTCTAATTTGCATATTCATGAATATAAATTAAACAATAGGAAAAAAAATCACAGAACAATTAAGGTGTGTACCAACAAAATTACATATTCATGTTTATCAGGTACTAACATCCTGGACCACCAATGTTAGTATTAAATTAATGCTAAGACAAAACACTCTTACCCATATGGTCCAATTGATATGCAAACAACCTTATTTGGATATTTATGAATATGAATGAAAACATTTGAAATGAGAGAAAATTATATAGAAAAAGGGGGCGTATTTACAAAATAAATCATATCTCAAATACTAATTACCCTAGAGTACTAAACATAAAACCAAAACTAATGCTAAATCCTAACACAATTACCTAATGGCCTGGTATGCAAATGATCTAATTATTATATCCATGTGTATTAATGAAAACGAAAGAAATGAGAGGGAAAATGTAGGAAAATGAGGGGTTGTACCAACAACATTTATTATATTGCAGTTGTTTATTGCCCTAAATAAGTGCTGAGGTGTTACCTTTTTACCCAATGATAAGATATGCAAATTCTCTAATTATCATAATCATGAATATTAATGAATACCTTAGAAATGAGAGAAACCCATAGAAAACTTAGTGAGGGTGTATCTACAAAACTACTTATATATCAGCTGCCATCAATCATAAACTTTAAAACTTAAATGGCAGAAACTAGCTAGTCTGGCCCAGGAAATATGCACACTCTGGTTTCAATTCTTTAGTGCAGTCTTTGCTTCCAAAGGATACCCTTTTAAGAACATATTTGACTTCACTACAGCTAGTGACTGGGACTGTGTGGCGGCGGTAGAACGTCTCCCTACCCTTCACTATAGTGTAGATTTTATTTTCTTGTCCTTTGGGATCATTGGTTTCATTGTGGAACTGTGAAACTATTAGAGGGTCACTGATGACGCCTAAATGGCAGAAACTAGCTAGTCTGGCCCAGGAAATATGCACACTCTGGTTTCAGTTCTTTAGTGCAGTCTTTGCTTCCAAAGGATACCCTTTTAAGAACATATTTGTACCTGATCAAAGCCTTGATAAATTCCTTTTATCTTATTATTTGATTGGCAAATTATCTTATCTAAATATTCATACATATTAATGAAAACATCAGAAATGAGAGAAAAACTGCAGCAAAAATTAAGGTGTGTACCTCAAAAAATAACTATTATCTCTGCTGTTAATCGTCCTAGCGTACTAAACTTGGCATCAAATCAATGCCAAGAATTGGTATATTAACCAACAGTCTAATTAATAAATGCTCTTATATGAACATTCATGAATATTAATGAAGTATGAGAATTAGAGTAAAAAACGTTAAAGATATGTGGGGTGCCTACACAAGTTCTTATATTTCAGTTGCCCATTGCCCTAGAGTACCGAATTCGGTACAAATAAATGCTTAGCTAGAACCCTTATACCTAATATTAGACTTTTAAAGTATCTAATTATCATTATCATGAATATTAATGAAAACATTAGGGTTGAGAGAAAATCGTAGAACAATTAATGGGGGTATACTTACAAAACTACTCATATCTCAGCTGCCACTTATCATTAACTTCAAACCTTGATGCCTGATCAAATCATAGTTAATGTTCTTTTTTTCTAAGGTTTGATATACAAATAATTTAATTTAAATATTCATACATTTTAACGAAAACTTACGATAAAAGAAAAATCGAATTCAAAGTAATAGGAGTATATCTACAAGATACCTTACAGTATATCTCGGTTACCAATTATCTTATACCACTAAAAAGTGACATAAAAAAAGCTGTTATATCTTAGCATTAATCTGGTACCTAGTTTGGTAGTATAAAACACTTAGCAGCTGAGATATAGCTAATTTTGTTTTCATTTTTCTATATTTTTCTCTTATTTCTAATGTCTTTATTATTAGATTACTTGCATTTCGGATTATTACTTAAAAGTGCCATGTCATAGCATTTATTTGGCACCAAGTTTGGTAGTATAGGACAATACACAGCTGAGATATAGGTAATTTTGTAAGTCTACCCCTTTCTTCCTCTTAATTCTTATGTTTTCATTAATATTCATGAGTATGCAAATTATACAAAAAAGATAATTTTCATAAATGACCATGTGATAAAAGGTCTGTGTCTAAGCTTGACTTTAGTAGTTAGTTTAGTAGTAGTAAGTTTAATAGTTTAGGATATGTAGCAATCAACTGAGATATGATTGATTTCGTAGGTGCTCTTCAATTTTTCAGAATCGCATTATGGGTTGCCATGGAAACCATGTTTATTTTTTGATACCAACCTTTTTTTCACATTCCGGGGATCCCACTAAACAATTTGGCATGGTTTAAAATTGCCCTAAATTTTTTTAGCGTTTTCATGTATTTTCAAGAATAAGCAAATGAGATAATATCCATATAGGACCACTGGGTGAATGGACTTGTCAAATAGTAACATTAAATATATAAAAACATGAAAAACTTGCAACAATGGTGATATTGGGGTGAAATCAGCTTATTAATGTACGAGTATTAAATGATGGTATCTTAATGTTTCACTATTACGTTTTTATTAGTATTCATGCATACGCAAATTAAACAAATAAGATAATTTGCATATTTGACCATGGAATAAAAGGCCTATGTCTTAGCTATCATTTGGTACCACTTTAAGTAGGCTATGATAAAAAGCAGCTGAGATATTGTTGATTTTGTAGGTATACACCCATTCGTGAATCAAATTTTTAATGTTTTCATAAATATTGATGACTATGCAAATTAGATCATTTGCTTTTGCGACAAATGGATAAAAGGCCCATTATTGAGCTTAAATATGGTACTCAGTTTAGAAGTCTAGGATAAGTAACAGCTGAGATATGAGTAGGTATATTAGTGCTGCACTAATGTGGCAAAAAGTAGCCTAATTTTAGATGTACCCATACCAGCAGGGTAACAAGTGCTACTATATACCAAATCAAAGCTTAGAGTTTGCTCATTTCAAAACTGCATGATGCCACTTCCAAAATTTTGTGCGAAATTTTTTACGGCCCTTCAAAAGTAAACACCCTAAATTGTTAGTATTCGTTTTCTGTGGGCTTCCCAGGCAGGTATTATCCTCATATATGCACATAAAAATCTATTTCTTGTAAATTGTGGAGTGGAACATGAATAAATATAATTATAGATATTGAATGACAATATCCAGTCTGGTTTTCAACATTTTATGAGGTCATTGAGTACAAAAGTCACGAAAACCTATGACATTGACATAACATTAAACAGGATGCAACTGCAAGCAATCCTGCTCAATTTTGTAAGGAGTTTTAATGTGAGAAATTTTTAATATTTAATCTATACTATTTTATTATTTTTGTCACACTTGCTTGTAGCAAGGGTGTGACTTTTTTTTAAACAGGGTGTTACATAGGAGTTCAAATTTGCGTCAGTCATCCGTCCGTCAACAATTTACATTAAAGTGAATTTCTCTGCAGCAATGATAACTGTTATTAAATATTGCATAGTAACAGTCCTCTGCATATTCTTTGAGTATACAGTGGGCCTGCTGACCTTGACCTACTTTTTACGCTCCGGTGACTTCCATATAAATTGACATCTGTCCGTGAAAAATTTACATTAAAGTGAGTTCTCTGCAGCAGTGATAGTTGAGAGTGTCAATCCTTGTATACAGTGGTTCATTTACAGTTTTTGGCTTATGGGTCCTATGACTAGCTGTTTCCCATATCAACGAGTCCAACTACAAACTTATGAGTCCAGAATACTTTTTTTAATGACAAGTCCGCAATACTATTGCATCCTCGGACTTGCCGAAATAAAAACTTTGCATTCCAGAGACAAAATGATGCGCAAAAGATGCAGGATGCGCAGGTAACAAAATCACTGCTGTATAGTAATTGTCCTCGCATTCTCTTTAACCTTGCTTTGTGACATTGACCTACTTTTTACGTTCCAGTATTTTGACTGTGACAGACATATATATATGACTTTACTCGAGCAGGTATGACACAGCGATCCCTCATAACTAATGTCATGTTGGTTTAGTATAACGTTTTATCAATAACAAAACGGGATAAAGCTATATTGCTCAGCTGTGTCTGCCATACTCTTAAATGACTAGCATGCATGTGAGACACCATTACTTGTTTAAGACAGACTGGAATTCCTAAAGACCATGAAAATGAGTTCTTCACCAAAGACATTTACAGTCAAATTGGTCTTAAATGCTTCGCAATAAAGGTGTAGTGTATTTATCCTTCCATCTATCAAAGAGCGATGTTAAAGCACATGACATTCTCTATACCGAATCACTTGTGTTTTGCATGGATAATGTACAAAAATGTGTTTTCATGGAGCTGCTATTTTGCATTCATAGGTTAGGTTGTTAGGCTAGTGCACATAGTTGTTCATTGTGAAGACATGTACAATATACAGTTATCGTCACAGATACTGTTCTCGCAATTGCATGTAAGGTCATTTAGAAGCTTTGGGGCAGCTGTTGAATGGTTCATCATCGTAGGACGCATACAGTAAGTGTGTCATTATTGTATTCAACTATCTTTTATCCATATTCATTTTGTTGGGTGAGCGAGTAGAGTGTAGAATATGCAAATGGAAACCGTTATTTGTCGATAGGACTTTTGTTGCTGCCTTTGCTAAGCTTACCTCTTTTAGGGATGTAGGGTCTAGTTTTTCATATATTGCTCCAACAGACTGAGTGCAAGTAAACTTTTGACAGTTTAAGTAATGGCCAAGATATTTCAGTCTCTAAAATTTCTGTGCACCTTGAATCATGCGTTTGATTTTTTGTTTGTTTGATTTGATTCTTTACGTCCACTCAACAATCTTTCAGTTATGCGGGACTGGTCTTCCTGGGTTGAACCAGTACTAAGCTAGGATAAATGTGTCTTGCTCAAGGACAACAACGCAGTGACGCTGGTGAGGCTCGAACCCGCGGCCCTTCGGTCTCGAGTCAAGCACTCTACCACTGAGCCACTGCGCTCCCATCATCATGCGTTTGAAAACGGATTTCTTACCAACCCCCAAAGAAAGCACATTCTCGCGAGACCTGACGATACCTCATCTAGATCTCTCGCATTTCGCCCTTTGCATCATGGGTAGCTAGCGATATTTGGCTAGTCCCGTTCAATTCTCGCACTGCTGTAGTGACAGAATTTATTGTTAAAAATAGCAAAAAGTTAAATTTTTGACAGTTTATCATTTCTCTTTTAGTCAATATTTTCTGGATGTAAAGCCCAGAGTCATGCAAGCACTGATCGCATAATTTATTTTAAATAAAAATGGGGGCTCAATCCCAGTGTGCACCGAGCGAAAGGCGACAGGTTTGTTCGTGCTAACGAGCTTCCTGTGCGACAATGAAGAAAGCACTGCCTATATCCCATCCAGCCAGACAGTATTTTATGATCAGTCTTGTGTGTTGTTCTTATGTAAGACTGGTGAATAAGATGTTAACAGGGATATAACGTCTCATAGCAACATCATATGCCAATTCGACATGTAAGAAAGATCTCATTTGTAGCTTCTGTTTTTATCTATGATGAGGAAGTTACAATGATGAGGAAGTTACAATAAGAAAATAAATCTGTACTGGGACATTTTGCAGCAACTGAGGCATGTATACGACCTTGTGTTCGCTTTCTCTCGTAGCTCTGAGGTGTCCATATGCTCATCTTTGGTCGCTTTGATGGCATTGTCCTTCAGTCCACCACTGATGAAGATTGTATGTTTCAGTTCAACTGGCTTTCATCAGTGTCGGTGTAATAAGCTACAAGAATGTCCTTAGTTTTGCCTCCTCTATTCTTTGAGTACTTTCATGTTTGCTTGTAGAAGCATTTTATGTCCCATTGTGGTGTTGCCTCTTTTTTTGGTATACTAGCGTATTCACACTATTCTCCCTGTACATGTCAAATACAATGTGTATCTGTGAAACGGACTAATAGATGCAACTGGCCTAAAGTATGTAGACACGGAAATGTTCAACTATGGCTACAGATGTTACTTTAGCCGTTTTAGACAGTATTGGTAGCATCTGTATCAAAGCTGTAGCATCAAAGATATCGCATTCTGTTTTCTAAATAATGCTACTTTGCCTTCAAATATGCTTTTGAGTTTAATGGATGAAATCTGGTTATTGATTCGAGCCATAGTTTTTGAAAATATTTTAGGACACTTGTGCATTCTCAAAACACAAGATACCTCCCTGAAAGAGCAAGCTGCTTACAAACACAGACGCATCACCTAATCATTCATGGCTACACTGCTGTATCTTTGGCATGTCTGCCAGTGTCTTATTGTTGGCCTTTTGCTTGGGTTCATAGAACATCTTCTGAGGTTTGTCTTGTCCATCAAGCTTTATAAATAGTTCCTTCATGAATTATTTCCTCACTTCCTGTGTCTAAGGCACTAAGCAAGCCTGGATGATAAAACGCATGTTGCAAAATCCGTTTGAAGTGTGAGGCGTGGCCTCTGTGGGGTCAAATGAGGATCAATGAATCGACTGTCAAACATCTAAATGATTTTTTACAACATAATCATATTAGTGCTTTTGTATCAGAATGATGTGAAGGTCAACTCTGGTTTGGTTTACCTGTACATGTACATGCACTTCGACATACATATTTGTGGAACATCATTGAGTACTTTGCGGTCACAGGCTTGGCTCAGGAACCACGTGACCTAAAGGCTAGTCCCGTGATTCCTCTAGATCCTATTAAAACTTTGTACTCTGTTGCTTAGACTACACAGTTAATCCAGACAGAATAGAACTTGTCCTTTGACATTTTTATAGTACATTAGCCTTCATGGAAACCATTAATAACCTCTTCAGGAATGTACTGCATTTGAAGGATTTAATATGATATACATATATGTTGCTTGTAAACATCAGAGGGAATAGTTTCGCCTTTGCAAACTGATACACATCTCAAAGACAAAGCCTAGTTGGGGAGAGAAATAGTTTAAAAGGCAGCAATACTGTCTCCAGCGAGTCATTCCAAAAGTAACAATGTTGGAGAAATAGGTATTCCCTTTTACCTGAACTCTGATAGCAGGTTAATCTGTACAACTTCACAAAAACGACCATATAGTATTAGTTAATTACAGTTATATATTCATTTATTTGTCTGATTCATAGTCATGATTCCTCTGAGAACTCATGCAAATGACACTGGACATCATCAGAGAAAGTTCTGTTGGTCTTGCAGCACCACTTTCAAGAACTGTATAGAAAATGTTAGCTTAAAAAGTAAGTGAGTACGATCAGGAACTGCCACAATCACCCCAACAGCACGGTGAGGAAGAGGCAAGGCATGATAACTGACTCATGACAAAGCTCATACACTCTTTTCCAGACAACTTTTGTTTTACACTGTCAACAGCAGACATCAAAAAAGTAAGCGAGTATGACCAGGAAATATCACAATCACAAACTGCAGACAAACTCAAATTCAAATGACAGTTCTCCGAGTCTCGCCTTACCATGAAGGTATCCAATGCTAGCAAAACCTGTTATGAGAAGGTGCATTCCACCTTCACATTGAAAGATATATTTCATGTACATAGGTTTAGCCCAAGCGATTTCTAAAGCTTTCGTAAATAAACCCATATCAAAATATGCAGACGTATAAATTTGAACAAGTACATTTATGCACGTTTGCATTCCCTTCAGAGTTGTATTATAACCGCTATAAACTGTTGGGGGACATTATAATTGGATTAATTGCTACATTAAATGCATTTATATTTACTTGATATTGCAAGGAAAAACTCCTTTTAATAATTTAAAGATGTACATGTAGATCAAATTCAATAAACGTGACTATTTGTAAAAATCATTGGTTTTCGCGACTTTTGCACTCAATGACCTTTTAATTATAGTTGTTAATGTGCGTATGTAGCATATCAAATGCAAACAAAATTAATATTGACTATTGGATCATATACAACCTAATAACATGAATTTTATACAGTATGTATTCTTCTTGTCATAAAAAGAAATTATCATTCCTTTCTGAGCTATAATGACGGTACCCATGTTTAAAGGGCCGTAATTTTTTTCGCACAAAATTCTGAAAGTGGCATCATGCAGTTCTGAACTCAGCACACTCTAAGCTTTAAAATTATGTATGGTGCTACTTGTTACCCTTCCGGTATGGGTACATGTCACTTTTGGTGACCTCTGCTGCAGCACTATATCCCCATCCTCGAATCCGCTATGGGTTGCCATGGAAACCATGCATTTTCACATATATATCTCAAACAGGTTATTTTTTGAGGACGGCCTTGTTGCACATCTAGGGGGTCCTAATAAACATTTTTGCAATCTGGTCATGTGATCACGGCGAGCGCAAGCCGATCCTGATTGTTGATATATACACTGTATAATCCAAGGTTATCGATTCTGCCACCTAGGGACCAGCTTTCTCACTGTTCTATTCAAAAATTTGGCATCTTGTTAACCCTTATTATGCTTAACAATTCCAGATGTCATGCAAGCCTTGGCTTTCAATCAGTCTGATAGAATTATTATTTTGAATTATCTTTTACGGATTTACAATTCTACAAACAATGCAGACCATGATCAGCCGGCCTCTATTAGCCGGCTGATCATGATCTGCACTGTTTGCCAATGTAGGATAAACTCTGATTCAACAGTTGAATGTCTAATATGCCAGTGGATAGTTAGGCTTGTCTTTCATTATAAACTATTTGCCTACTGCAGTAGTGTCGTCTCCTGATAACCTTTGTGAACATTTTGGACCCAGATCATGCCTGACGAAACGTCGGGCCTGATCTGGATCCAAACTGTTTGATACTCTGGTGGTACTCATGAAAGATTTTTTCGAAAAAGTTGATTTTGAAAAAAATCAGCAGACGACACAAAGGCGTGAAAAGTTACCTAGCATGTAAAGAATTAAAGTCTCAGATGTCATGATATCAAAGATCCAAACAAAAGCGGAGACAAATTGGAAGCAGCTCCTGAATGAATGTTAACTTTAATGGATTTAAAGATGAGCATATTGGAAATAGCTTAGAACTTGATGAAACATATTTATTCAAGTCTAAAACATGGTGCCTTAACCCTTAGGCCGCCAGTCACGACGTTACATTTGTCATTTGGACCCTCGTCT
This sequence comes from Loripinus fragilis, assembly GCA_964019695.1. Classification (NCBI taxonomy): domain Eukaryota; kingdom Metazoa; phylum Mollusca; class Bivalvia; order Lucinida; family Lucinidae; genus Loripinus; species Loripinus fragilis. Next base: position 16,884 of record CAXHUL010000148.1, read on the forward strand.
GCTTATGTTTTTATGTAGCCTAGGTTGCAAACAATATGGACCAGATCAGACTGCTCCTTGGGAGCAGTCTGATGAGGGTCCATATTGTTTGTTTCCATGAAAAAAAGTTGGTCTGATGTGCCCTTGGATATATGCCGCAGACGTGAAGCAGAAGACATTTTCAGGACAAAAATTGTGGCAGGATAAGGATTGAGATGTGTCCCAGAGGTTCTAGGCTTTCCAATAACATATGAGAGTAGCGGTGACTCAGAAATTGCGCCATAAGACTAAGAATACTGGAATATGACTTTTTGTGGATCCTTTTTGTTAGTTATGTTTCGTGTGTGTCATGCTATCCAGCCTTGTGGTCACCTGCTGGGAAAGGGCGAACACTCTTGGCTCTGATGTTTTCTTTTGTTTTTGTCACTTTACCATGTGGTGCCTTGAGTCAGTGGTGTTTGATTGTATCGGTTGCCTTCTTCTTTACTTTTTCACGGTTAGAGAGAGAGAGAGAGAGAGAGAGAGAGAGAGAGAGAGAGAGAGAGAGCGAGAGAGAGAGAGTAAACATCTGGCCACAACGTTAACTGCTCTAAATTAAGTGCTCACTTTGGCAGATATTGCTTTGTCAGTCAGATGGACAGACGATCTGATTATGACTGACATATATTAATAGGCTATGTGTTACAGAAGAAATGTATATTGCTATTAGCCAGTCTTGAGAACCAGATGCGCTGATTGAGCTAGATTTTTACAGTCTACTCTTTGAACAATATACACTTCGGAGTTTTTTTTTTGTTTGATTTGATTCCTTACGTCCCAACAACAATCTTTCAGTTAAACAGGGACGGGTCTTCCTGGGTTGAGCCAGTACTAAGCTAGGATAAATGTGCCTTACTCAAGGACCACAACGCAGTGACGCTGGTGAGGCTCGAACCCGCGACTCCTCGGTCTCGAGTCAAGCACTCTACCACTCTGCCACTGCGCTTCCTATACTTCAGAGGTACCATGCAACTAAACTACAAATGTATTCATTTTCATGGTTAATACTTTATAAACTGTAATGTTGCATTTGAGCGGTGTTAAACTAATATGTGACCAGCCATGAGATTTTGGGTCCAAATGAGGTACCTGGTCGAAATTGAGATATTGATATTTTCTGATACCTATATGTCTCTGGAGTATACATGTGAAATTTCAGTTCGATATAATAAGCGGTTTATGAGAAATAGGCAATAGTCCATAGGTCCCTACGTCAAAGAATTGTATAAAGTGTTTGCGACGTCAACGTTAATTTTCTGATAGACAACTTGGCGAGTTTATTTCAAGATGTTTGAAACGAATTGATTATTCTTTTGGGAAAGTTCATTTCACTTCAGAAATTCTCGATTAGAACATTTTTGGGATCATGATGTGAGCGGATAAATCGTCAACATTATTTCTTTAAAAATATAAAAGTATTTCGTCTTAAGGCTTATTTCTTTAAAATTCGAACAGTAAAGATTAAGCATTTTCCAGGGGTCGAAATTTTTGAAATTAAAATTCAGATAATATTGCTACAGTATAAAATGTTAGAATGTGGTCTTTATCGTGATAAAAAGGGTATTTATGCAAATCAGAAAGTTGATCATAAAAATATGTTAAAAAAAGGTGATCAGATATGATTCCGCACATCGTGGTTTAATCTATCTACTCATTTCAGGCTCTCTCTTTTTTTCTTTTTCATTAAAATCATCGCTTATTCATTTGTAGAAAGAGGAGTGAAAGTAGCATCAGCAGCAGTGGTGCAAGTAGTAGTAGTTATAAAATACTAAGGTCATTTTACACTCTCAATGGTGTGTCGCATGCGGTAGTCACCAAGTCAAGAGCTGATCCCAAACCCATCACGCGATATTCAATTCGTAAAAGTCGGGCACTTTAGCCGTGTCTCTTCTGTTCAAAAATGGTGTTAGATCTCTCATACCAATACAGATGCATTGTTTCACTTCAATGTTCCCTTTAAAACCAAGGTACCGAGTTTACTTTGTCTCCGGGGAGCGCAGTGGCTTAGTGGTAGAGTGCTTGACTCGAGACCGAGGGGGCCGCGGGTTCGAGTCTCACCGGCGTCACTGCGTTGTGTCATTGAGCAAGACGCATTAATCCTAGCTTAGTACTGGCTCAACCCAGGAAGACCCGTCCCTACATAACTGAAAGATTGTTGATGGGACGTAAAGAATCAAATCAAACAAAAATTACTCTTTGCGCAAATGCTGATCAATCTTTCTAATGTGAATGACAGCTTTACCCTTAGCAGATTAATGAAACGATCCAAAACATTTTGTGGTCCGGCACGTGATGATTTCTCACAACTATCATTTTTTCGTGAAATATACAGAAAGCGTTTCAACAATCTTTAAGCCTATTCGACGTCGAACTCCGACATTATTCAAATGCTGTTCACTAAGGTCGAGTTACAATTAGATCTGCTAGCCGGAAATACATGTACCTACCCGTGAATAGTTTTGGTTGCATATTTGTAAATGTACATTTGTATGGGTATCAGCTATAACCATAATTAACTACGATCAGCCTTCGTCCATGTACATACCGAAGTTACAATTAATGAAACACAGATCACATCGAAATGGATCCAACTCTAAAATTGAAGAATATCAATAACAGTCTAGATCAGATGATCAATAAAAATGGGATGTACCTGGCTTAAACGCAGTACAGAACACGAGGCTGTACAAAAGCTTCGAGATTTCTACACAGTTTATAAAATGTCGGTACTTGGCTCGTATGCGTTAAAATCAGTATATGCATACTATGCTTCAACTACGAACTCTAAGTAATGACCCTAGATTTATTCAACACATTTACCGTAACATTCACGCCTCAAAGTGTTTTGTGGATGTATCGCTACCTAGTTGGAATAGAAGTGTAGTGTTTGGCTTGAGCCTTGATCTACATATACTTCCATACTTTGTAGATTATAGTAGAACTGGCTGCGCTTTAGAACAGGCTCGTCTGAGTCTTTGCCGTTGGCAAATGCGGTAAGTATAAAGCTGGCATAGTTTTATGACACCCATGGAACAAAACGAATAGCCCGAAAGTCAAGTCTGAATATACGGAGTTTCATGTAATAAGAGAGAGTTTCTAATTTCGTGCAAAAAAGCGCTCATGGCAAAATCTCGTGACTTCATCTTACAGCATGTACAGACTAGCGTTTGCCTACAATTGTTACATGTAGCTTACACGGAACAGTCAGCGCATCATACGTGTATCCCTATTAGCACACACGGAGCAGTCAGCGCATCAGACTAGTTGCCCAAATATTGATATTGATATATTCGCCACTTCGTGCCGTCGCAGTTTAAACAGTGCATTCCCAGAATTTTTGTGAAAAATTTACAATGGCAATGTTAATTGGTGCAATTTTTCACAAATTTACAGGGATGGAAGTCACATTTTAAAAAAGCAATATACAATAAAATATTAAAACAATTATAATTTTGGTTCTCGAGTAGGTCCCGTTTAAAATCAACATACATTTTAAAATATCACGATTCCTATTGGCGCTAAGTTAACGTCACCAAAAAAATGCCATTTAAATTTGTTGTCGTGTTTAAATGACTACCATACGAAAACAACAGACACCAAGAAGCTACAATAAAATTGTATATTGCGTAAATCAATTTGCTTTCATTCGGTACTTTTTCCACTGTTGTAGCTTCTATTGTTTTGCAACAATAATTTTGCCAAAAAAATCTGGAAACACATTGATTTAAACGGCGACGTTACAAGATGGCGAATAATTATGTCCTGTGACTGTACCTCAAAGTATAACGCTTATTGCATACACTGAAACGAGCACCGTATGCCACATCACCAACAAGTAGGATGGAACTTTCCGTCTGTAGTGTGTCGTCTCAACACAACAGACAACAAAACAGTTCACGTGCTGTACAACAACATTGTGGACAAGAGATACTGAAACGGACATACATTTTTGCGCGCGCAATTTGCGTTCGAAATGGCCTGAGCTTGGTCTGCAGTGTGTGATTGTGGTATTTCCTGATCATACTCACTTGTTTTTCTGGTCTTTAGTAGAAGAAGAATATAAATGCACTACGGCCGACGGAGAGACGGTGTCTTTTTTTTTTCTTTTTTTTAAAACATGCTTGTAAACACAGTATGTAAACTTAAATAAACATCCTGTACCCGTTCCTCCTAGCTCTCGCCTTATAAACATGAATAACAGCACTCGTGCGTAACCAGTAGTCGGGAAAATGCGTGTATTTAGGTACATGTACACGTTTCGATTTATATTGTTAGCGATACAGACAATACACATTCCAACAAGGTAAGAAAAGCCATTTTATCTATTTTATTCCGTTTTATTACAGGATTTTAACGGTTTCCTCCTTTGCATTTTGCTTTGTTGAAAAACGACTTGCTCACAATCAGAGCCGCTCTGTGTCGAAAACGAGCTTAAATGCCAGTTTGCATGGTTTTAGTGGAACTGGCAATCACATGTTTACATGATTACATGGTTGTAACTGTAACAGTTACAAAGATCTATGGAAAAATGAATTTTAATAGGTGGGCCCTCGCAATTACAGCTGTACCAACAACTCTCACATCACGATTTCAGACAACTGGTTACGCACGAGTGCTGTAATTCATAATGTATAAGGCGAGAGCTAGGAGGAACGGGTACAGGATGTTTATTTCAGTTTACATACTGTGGTAAATAGTCATCTAACTCCTACAACTCCAAAGTTGTGAGATAGTTATTTAAACAGTCGCATGTTTAAATCTTCCAATCCATAATTAAATATTTATTTGAGAAGAAATCACAAAATGTGTGCGTCTCTTGGGCTTTAAACGATGTTAACAAATGACGCTTAGCGACGTACAAATTGCGCAACAAAGTGCAGTTGCGTAAATTACGTCACTTTTGCAGCGCGTTTTCCCGACGTCACGTTTTACCGCATTTGGGCACAAAATGTCATGGCGCGTCACATATGTGGTATGTTTTGAAATTGTACCTTATGGCACACCCAGTCAGTACACAGTGTCGGGCCACCTTCGGCCCATCAGCGAAACGCCATTTAATAGCGTTTTGCTGGCGGGCCGATGATGGCCCGCTTATTTATCATTTGTTTATTATCCCCCCGCTTTTAGATGTTTACTGGATATGTTCGATAAGCAGACGGAAAGACGGACGGGCAGCGTTTTGTTTGATTTGATTCTTTACGTCCCATCAGCAATCTTTCAGTTATATAGGGACGGGTCTTCTTGGATTGAAACAGCACTTAGCTAAGATTGGGGTGTATGTCTTGCACAAGGACACAACGATGCGACGCAGATGAGGCTCGGACCTGCGGCCCCTCGACCTCGAGTCAAGCACTCTACCACTGAGCCACTGCGCTCCCAGGACGGGCAACGTGAAAACAGTATACCCCACCCATCCACACAAACAACGTTTGCGGGGTGGGGTATACACAATCTCATCACTATTCCAATGACGATGTAATTTGGGGGTTTTCTGTGTCTGTTTGACTAATGGGATAAACGGACACTAGCCTCTCTCTACTGGCTTCAATGTATAA
>CAXHUL010000148.1:22479-42438 GCA_964019695.1 Loripinus fragilis
GTCGTCCAGCTAAAAATAAACGATTCAGAGGGCGTCTTCTTTAAGTTTTGATTAAATCTTTCCATGTGTACAAACAAGAGCATACATACTAATCTATTAGAGTTTATGAACTGGGGATTCAGAAAGAAATCTTGACGCCTTTCTCAAATCTGTTTCCCAAAATATAAGTTGCTATAAATATATATAAATTCTGGTGAAAACAATATCGATTAAAATATCAAACAAATTGATAGAATTTTTCTATGCGAACATACTGTCTTGTCATATAGGCATATTTACAAGAAAACGTCATGACAACTATATGTAACACATAATGGTCAATACAGAAGTTCAGAGAGAGAGAGAGAGAGAGAGAGAGAGAGAGTGAGAGAGAGAGAGAGAGAGAAACAAAAAGTAGACAACATAGTAATCATATCATTTCTAGTTTGAATATATTGTGGACATTCTAATAGAAAATGGTTTGATGTTTCTACACTGCCACATGCACACAATGGGTCGTCAATGATAATTTAGAGTGGAGATCATGGGAGATGCTAGTTTATAGAGCTATATTTATTTCTTGACCTAGTATGATGTATTTGTAGCAATCTGTTGCCTGAACGGTAATAGACTGGTACCTTAATGCTGTTTTTGTTAAGCTGTTGTTTAAAACTTGAGAGAGAGAGGTTTAATTTTGAATATTAAGGGGAATTTCATTCCATTCTCTTATACATGACGATAAAAAGATTTATAATATAACTGTGTTCTTGTAAATAAAGGCCTAATGTTTTGAGAGTCTTGTATATTATACGCTGATATGTTTTCAACAGTTGAAGGAACTAAAGACGTTAAGTAGGTAGGCGTCAAATCATTTATCATTTTGTAGAGTTGCCACATTATATGTTTGTGTCGTCTGCCCTGTAATGATTCCCAGCCAGTCTCCTTAGATAATATATCAAAAGAGACCAGTCTTGTTGCCCCAGTAACTATCCTGGCTGCCTCAATTTGTATTCTTTCAATTGCATTTATCTCATACTGTGTACAGTTGTCCCATACGACATTAGAATATTCAAGAGTAGGTCGTACAAATGAAATATAAATTTTGTTCAAAGAGTCCATGTCAAGCATACATTTAAGATTGCGCATGACATATAGCGGCATATGACAGCTTCTTTGTGGGTCATCCTCAAGAGATGTTTTGTTTTATGCTTTTTTTAATTCTAGTTTGACAGCTGACAAGTTCTAATAATCGGGACGGACACACCATGGTTGTTCCGAAAGTTCTGATCTATGCCTCTTAGCTTTGTCCAGAGGCAGTTATGGGAGACATCTTCCGTAGGACTATGTTTTACCCTTGAAAATGCTATTAATATTTACAACCTATAATGATATATGACCCACATCATACCACTGACCTATTTTCATGTTATTTTACAATAACTGACTTATGTTTAGGTGGACATTATACAATTATTGACTATTGAGGTTTTGGACATGATGTGATGTCAACCTGAGAGTACCAATATTGACCGAGGCAGAGCTGAGGTCAATATTGGTATTCTCATCATGTCCAATGCCTCAATAGTCAACAATTGTTTTATTTTATAATTCACTAAACAAAAAAGCAACAACCACATCAACAATAACAAAATCAGGGTCATGGACTATGTCTTGGACAGTCTTGAATTTCTTTTCTTACATGTTGACTAATTTCATTCAGTTAATGCATAATTAATTTGTAATAACAACTGCAGACAGAGTAGACCCAGATTTAATGCCGCATAATGTGACATTTCATCAGGGTCTACACTGTTAGCCAAGACAAAAATGATCTTGAGAGAAAAAATGCAATTTTATGTAAAATTGTAACCTGTGACCCATTGAATTATACAATTGACCATTGCAAGTTCATTGCATCAATCCAGAAGGAAGAGCTCATTAGTGCATTTTAGGGTTCTGTTGATTACTATATTAAACAGCAGTCTGAATTACATGTATATAATGAAACACCAAATCTTGTAAATTTCATGCTGATGTCACTCACTGAATTGTATTCACGGCATAAGCTGAAAGCATACCTGTCATGGAAAATTTCTATGAAGTCTATTTTAGTAACTAACATTGAATGGGAAAAACCAGCAGCCCATTTAGCTTGAAGTATGGTGCAGGCGCAAATAAACACGTGTTACTGACACCTGACGAAATTTACATTCGCTCCTCCCTGCATCCGTCCTAAGCTGTCAATTATTACATTTACCTTCGGGTTAATTTGTCGCTATTTAGATAGTTACCGCCTACATCGCTGTTTAACTAAAATTGAAAGTTAAAGTACGTTTTTAAGCTTCTCCTTCGTCGATATACTAGGGTTGCTGATTTAAACATTTGCAAAGATCAAAGAAAAAAGCATCGACCATACTACAATTATAGGTTATATAGTAAAGAGTGTTATTGAACAGTAAATGTGTTATTGACCAACGTAGGTTACTCTGCGGAGGTCAATATGGTAGAGTTTACTGTTCAATAACACTCCATAATAAATGTTTGTTATGCATATCCTGTCATTTTAGACATCGGTAACAAACCTGCCCATGAGAATTAAGTACTTATTGCATGGGTGACCAAAGAAGGCATATGTGATCCTGACCAGCTGTGCAGTCTCAGCAGAGCATTTAATTGATCATCGTCTAATCGCACTTAACGCACATGCATAAACCCCTTCCTTAACTCTTTGCATGCTGGGCCATTTTTCATGCTTTTCTTGGCGTCTGCTGGCTTTTTTCAAAATCAACTTTTTTGGTCAGTCCTGATCTGGGTCGAAACTGCTGGCATAGGTTATCAGCAGACTACATACATCGCTGCTAGTAATGAAAGAGTTAAACGTACATGCACAACTGTCCATTGGGGCTAAGGCCTAAATTTTGATGTATACCTTCATCTACTACCATACTTTTGGTATGCAAGCACTGTAGACGCTGGAGAATATGGGTGACTGTATAGATTTATAACGATATTAGCCATCGTTGTATTTCTTAAAATCTATGAGTTGGCTCAGTACAACTGACGATGATGATTTCTCACATATTATTTCAGAAGAAGTGACTTTTTCTTCATTTTGGTTCTTGAAAGGCAAGCTAGTTTACTATTGGGAGCCAAACGAGATGAGGTCATTACCTGTAAGCGAACTACAAGGAAATATATAAGACTGCAGAGAAGCGCATCCTTCTCCTAAGTTTGAATGTTGCTTACTTTAACTGTCTTACAACTATTACTGATATGTGACTACTCCTCACGGTGCCATGGGTTGGTCTGAAGTGTGTAATTGTTGTACTTCCTGATCATACTCTCTTTTTATAGGCCAGTTCATGTGAGTTTGGTACTCCTCGCATAAACGTACATCAAAGATCACACATTGCCACAGTCTCGCCAGAGCCTTTGCAAATTGCACTAAAAAGAAGGGATGTAGATGAAGGCTCAAGTCAAATTTAATAGGCCAGTTCAAAAAGGTTTGGTACTTGTCAAATATGTGAGCAGCGGAGAAACAGGCGAGACTTAACATTTGCGCAGTATCACCAGGGCCTTTGTAAATCACATTAAAAAGAAGGGATGTAGATGAAGGCTCAGTTAATTTCTAAGTCAGTTCAAGAAAGTTTGGCATATGCGAGCAGCGAATCCCTTAAAAGAAGAAATGTCAGGGATGTAGATGAAGGCCCAGGCCAAAAGTTTAGAGACAGTTCATGAAAGTTTGGTACAGGTCACTTATTCGTGCAACGCGTGCACATTCGTGTATTATAGGGTACCTAAAAACAAAAAGGAGACAAGAGTAGCAGACGGCAACTTCATGGCTGGTAGGTAAAGGGTTGTACTCTGTGCATGCTGAATAATTGTACAGGCTTTTTTTTCGCTTTCTGCTGTTTTATCTAAAACATACTCCTTTCAAAAAATTTTTGAGGGATACCATCAGAATGAATGTCAAACAGTTCAGATCCAGATCAGGCCCAACTTTTTTTCAGGCCTGATCTTGGTCCAAACTGTTGGCAAAGAATATCAACAGATAAGCAGGACACATTTATTGCCAAACGCACACATGCAAGAAACGTGCAGATAATAGTTATCGCACATGAAATGTGCATGTTCTTTTGTAACCAGGTGTCTGTGTACAAACAATCACTGCTATTTAAGTCGATGTGATCATTTCAGAAATCTGAAAACCTTCCTTCTCATCATAAGCAATCATAATGCTAAATACATACACTCTCAGGCACAAATCAAGAAGGCAGTCTAAAGAGCAGCTATACCCCTAACCGCAGAATTAATTGCTCCAGCTGTGGATTGCAGCGTCCAGTGTTTGATTCTTGCACTACCTATACAGCACTTCATTCCACTTAGCCTTTTTAATCATACTTCAATTGTCTTATAATGACTGAATACTGTTTAAAAGAACATGAAATACCAAGACACCCATCTATTTCTTTGGTTTCTGAGAGGAAAAGTCGTTAGCCCCATGAATGGTACTTTGAACGGCCACAGACATGTGTTACCAGAGTTAAATGAATATCCTTCAAGACTTGACATGAAGTTCAAGGTTCAAGTTAGCTCGTTGACCTTGGGTCAGCATAACGGAGACACGGATTATGTAAATCTTCTCACTAAAGAAACTTTTTAGCCAAGTTAAACGAAACATAAAATAACTCCTTATGGGGTAAAGATATTGTGCATTTTCAAATTATTGACCTTCAACTGTGACCTTGACTTTGAGTTTGCATTGTTGAAACATACGTTTTGCATACAGTCTCAATTAGGTGAATATTTTCTTAAAGTTAAAATGAAAATCCTTAAAGGCAGGAAATCAAAAATTCAAACTCTTGTCCTTAAATTGTAACCTAGAGCTTTAGCCAGCGTGCTGTCATAAATTTTGCATAACCTCTCACTGAACTGGACATTTCACCAACATTTTATGAAATCATTCAAGGGATATAGGTGATAGGGTGCGGTCATAGAATTAAAGGCTCAAACTTGTGAACATCACTTTTGATCATGACCTTGAGTAGGCATGGTTGAGCTGAAGGTATCGACATCATCTAACTGAGGCAAATGAGCCGTGACATGTGATTTCCAACAATGTGGTATTTTGACAAGTGTAGACTAAGACGAGTCTGTGCAGCCTCCTTTTATGCTCGGAATCTCAAAATGTTGTTCAGTCAGTAGTTAAACGCTCATAAAATATGCTAGCGACTAGCAAAGGCTCTGATCAGACTGCGCGTATGCGCAGGCTGGTCTGAGTCTTTGCTGGTTGCACATACCACATTGTTGGAAATCTCATGTCGCAGCTCAAATTTTTGAGCAAAATTAAATGAAAATCCTTTCAGGGAAAAAAATTATGATACGGACTAGAAATTCAAAGTTCAATCCCATGACCTTCTACTGTGACATTGACCTTCAGTTTGCATGGTTAAGTTATAGGTTTTGCACACCCTCGCACTGAGGTGTACATCATATCGAAGATTAATGAAACTCTCTCCAAGGATAAAGAAGATATGGAGCATACACGAAGTTAAAGACTAAATTCCATTACCTGTAATGGTTACCTTGACCTTGATTGAGTCTGAGTAGTAGTGTCATGGGTTCTGCACACCCTCCAGAGTGAACATTTGACCATGGCTTAGATAAGGATATATGGAGCGGACAGGAAAGTGGTATGTATGGACAGATTGATAGACAAATGCATTTCTATAATCCCCACTCTGCTTCGGGCTGGGAGTTTATGAAAGATGAGTTCGCATTTAGAGTTGTTAGGCACATTTTAAGTATATTTGACCGTGTCCTTTGACTCCAAAGTCATATCGTTGATCTGAAACCTTTGTTGTAATCTACACACCACAGGAAACCATTGTGCCAAATATGAACACATTCAGTCAAAACTTGGAAGAGGAGTTTGCGTTACGAGCCATGACAGATAGATTTTATGTATATTTGGCCTTGACCTTCGATTCCAATATCACATTGGTGATCAGATCTGAAGCCTTCGTTATAATCTGCATACAATAGCCTATTATTGTGCCAAACATGTCCACCCTTTGTCGAAAAATGAAAGAGTATTCACGTAATAGCCTATAACAAGCAAATCCAAACTGATTGGTTTTGCGCATACCTGGTCGGAAATACAGAAGATAAGTTTACTCCCGACGTGGCTCATGGGCTCATCGGCTTAATGCATTTTGAACTACAATCTTGTGTAAAAGTAGTTACTATTAACAATCTGGAGCAGCACGAGCATTAACCATGATAAAACTGTTGTCTTGCTAACATACTTCAATATACGTATATGCGTATCAATAGCGCGGATGACGTCACTATTCATCCCAGACGCGTATCTAAGATAAGTGAACTGGTTAAAATTATGCTTATGTGCTACAACGTTTAATTTGATATAAATGTAGGTCGCCAAATATGGTCACGAAATTTACACGGGACCATGTAAATTTTGTAACGAATTTGGTGACCTATATCATTTAAACCTGTTCAATTATCTGAATTCTGCGTCTGGAACGAATGATGACGCCATAAAAATAGCCGCTTATGCACATATATAAGTAATCAAATTCAAAGCACTAGTTATGTGAGAATTTCGTGCTGAAATGAGTTTTTGTCCTTATTTGATTGATTTGGTGTCATATGGTACGACAATGATGTTTTTAATATTTTAGGGGATTCCATTTCAATAAAATTAACCCGGAACCCATTACTTGTTATCCTGGATGACATCAAGCTAAAATTGAGTGTGTTTTTTGTTTGTTTTATTTTGATTGATTTGGGACCATACTATACTACTATATAAAAATGACTAATTCCTGGAACCCATTTTTGGGTTCTTTTGTTTTTGGTTTGGTTTTTTGCTCAACGTCCCAGCCAGAAGCCATGGTCAAGTCGAGGCGATAAAGTAACCTAGCCACACTTTTCCTGGACAAACCTAGACAAGGATGATAACCAGTACTTTGTGCACATACTTTTGCCTGTAACTGACAACAACTCTTCTTGAATCAGCGGAAGCAGGGAATGACCATAGAAACTATTTCAAAATCATTCTTCATGAAAGTATTGGGCCAGGATTGATATTACGACCCCTGGATCAGCAATCAAACTCACTACCGATTGCGCTACAGGGCCCGACCATTTGGGGGTTCATATTTTATTAAAATGGGCACTGAATCCAATTGTGGAGTTGGTATCCTGCTTAAATTCAGTTTTTACTCTATTGGAGCCATACTTTATGAATTGTTGATTGCTGGACTCATGTGCCGTCTATCGTTCAGATGCATATCACTGAGGCGACACAGTACCGCCACAGTAATGGCATACAATATTTCTCAGTCAAAAGTCACCATTGTAATACAAAGCAGTGATAGTCGAACAAAAGCTAGTGCAGTACAGGTTATTTGTGGTGAGAAAGTGTTGCAAGTAGATTTACTGCAACCATATGTTACTAGCTAGAGCAGTGCCTCTGAAAGTGGAGGCAATGATGTCATGATAGGAACATAAATGTCACAGGACTAACTAAGAACGTCATTTGACTAAATTTAGATTATTGCGCAAAGACACTAACACAATGAAACGCAACTCTTAGCAGCAATTGTACGACACTATAGCTGAAAAGCTGAATCTAAATCACTCTCTTCTCTTCTAAAATCTGGTGGTCAACCTTTAAAACTTTAATGTCTCCTGACCTTGATGCTGCTATTACTCCTATTGAATCTGGGGGGATCATATATACAGGTGACTTTTAAAAAGCAAATCTTTAATAATTACTTTCAAGAGCAAACAATTCTTGACGACAGTAATGCTGTTCTTCCAGATTTATCTGAACCTTTTTATCTTAACAGTATCGCTTTTGATCCTCAAGAAGTTGGAGACATTCTTACAACTCTAAAAACTGATAAAGCATCTGGTCCCGATGGTCTCAGTAATCGCATTTTGAAGGAATTATCACACGAACTATCATCACCTCTGTGTTCTCTCTTTAACAAGTCCTTATCCTTAGGAAATTTCCCATCGCCATCAAAGTTGCAAATGTGACCCCTGTACATAAAAAAAGTTGACCTGTCTCTTGTTTCCAATTATAGGCCTATATCCCTGCTAAATTATGCAGCATAATTATTTGAAAAGCTTGTCTTTAAATACCCCTATAATCACCTTCATGACAACAACATGTTACGTCTTTGCAGTCAGACTTCATCCCAGGTGACTCAACTGTCAACCAACCATTTATACCATATGTTTACAGAAGCACTTGATGCTGGTAAAGAGGTACGGACTGTCTTCTGCCACATCAGTAAAGCTTTGATCGTGTATGGCATGACAGACTTATTTACAAACTTAAAGCTGCTGGTGTTTCATGAGACGTCCTCAGATGGTTTCAAAGCTACCTCTCAGGACGACGTCAACGTGTAGTGCTTCCAGGCAGTTTCTCAGAATGGGTTTACATTAAAACTGGAGTGCCACAAGGCTCTACACTGAGCCTGAGTTCTAAGTAGCACTTTTTAATCTATTTTTTCTGACTAAGCCCTAGTGATATTGAAATGATTTTTTGCCCAAGTATGTGCATTGTAATGGACTAAAGTTAAGCGGTGTTTTGGAAGAGTTTTCTATCACTTCACGATTATTAGGTTCAAAAATATAAAAATCAACTTTTTGAAGAAAATTAGCGTTTTGAGTGCATTTTTTTTATCGAATTCAAGTACAGGTAATTGCAAACCTGCCTAGTCGACTTGAAAAAACACCAAACATTTGACATTTTGCTTATGACAGATTTTTTTTATAATTTTTAAAAATTGATAATTTTCCGAATTTTCCGAAATTTTCGGAAATCATCAGCTGCACATACTAAAATCATTGTATGTGTTTAATTTTATGTTAATATGTTTGACAAAACACCATGCAACTTGATGAGCCGATGTTCTAACGATATTTTTACTAATTTGGTATCCACTTCCTAATTTAACGTGAAACTTTAAAGGTCATTTAAATGGCATTTGTTAAAGATTTCTTTTATTTTTTAAGCAGAACAGTGACGCCAATTCCTAATGAAGAACCCCTGAAAATTGCACTGCTGTGCCGCAGATAATAAAGCGTACAGAGCAATGCAAAGTGAGTATCCAAACTGCATGATTAAGCTAAAAATCCTTTGATTAAGTTGTTGACCGTGGCTGTCTTCATGTTAACGTAGAAGAGAAATGGAGTGTTCAATTGTCACAAAAAATTTGATTCTTTTCATCTTATATCACAGCTGTTATAAACATCTTCAAACTAATTAAATATATTTGGATAACGTATCTGACGAATAGTTTATATCACACTAAAAATGTGACTTTTTGAAATGATGGTACCTTTACTCGGGCCTCGTCTGTGCAAGGTCTACCAGTCATTTTGAAATGACATAATTTGCAGAGTCTCGACAAAGCCTTGGGCCTTTTTTATAGAATTCAAATGTTGTGAGAGCGATTTTTACTTTCTGAACGAGAGCAAAAATTGTATGGTGGCTACTTATAACTTCGGCTCAGTGTATACTTGGCCCTCTATTGTTTTAATAACATATTAATGATATTGTTAAAATTTTGGATCCAATACCCATTTATTTGCTGATGATACTAGTCTCTTCATCGTAGTAGATAATCCTACAACAACAGCTCTTTGAACACTTTCACAAGTATATACTTGACACCAAACCTTTTACCTAATCAAGCATCCTGGGGCGATATATACATATATACTACAGGTTTTCAGCCTCCCAATTGGTCTGTGGTGTCTACTCTTGTCCCCCACCCCCACCCCTGCCCCAACCCAAGTAATATTCCTAGCCTTTACGATGATATTATCATTTTTTTAAATTAGTGTATTTATTCATTATGTATTTCACAAAGCTGTATGATTTATACTTTCTTTTCTGTACTTGTACTATTTCTGTTTTCAAAAGAATATCCACCGCTCAACATGCTAAACTAATATTCAACTTCCGCTAAACCTGTGTTGAGCAACGACCGTCCCACGGTTAGTAAAGAACACGACATACAATAATTTGATGAGGATGTATTCAAAGCATTCAAAAGAAGGTGCTGAAAGGTCTTTCCCAAAAGACATCATCTTTGTTCTATAAACACATCAAGGACACCACTATTCTAAATGAAATGAAACATCCATCCAGGATAAAATAGTTATGGGGCGGACATGTAATTAAATTCCATGATCTTCAAATGTGACATTTATTCTGCATGGTTAGGTTATGTTCGCACTGAGGTGAACATAGTATCAAAGTGTAATGTAAATGCTTCGCGTCACGAGCAAAATCAAACTGATGGGTGTTTGACATACCTGGTCGTTATCACAAAAGACAAGTTTTCTCGCGACGTGGCTCATGGACCTATTTTGAAGTACACTCCTGTTTTTATTAACAATCTAGAGCAGCACAGGCTATAAAAAACTATAAAACTTTGTCTTGCTAACATACTTCAATATACGTATATGCGTATCAATAGCGCGAGACGGTCGCCATTTGATGACGTCACTATTCACCACAAACGCTGATCTCAGAAGGGTGAACTGGTTAAAATTGTTGCTAATGCCACAATGTTTAATTTGATATATTATATTCCAAAAATCGTCACGAAATTTACACGGGACCAATTTTTTGTCCCATTCGACATAGACTTTCGCCTACTCCTTGAAAATCAATCAAAGAAATATCTCCAATACTAGACCTTGTTCATCCTTTGACATCTGTTTATTGGTGTTAATTAATTAAGACTACATCTCACATATACTTCAGACCCCCAGATAAGAGAGCGCAAGAGAGCGCAAGAGAAAATAATTTTCTTACTTCTCAATCAAAACATATGTTGCTATGGGTACTCAAAAAACCGTCTCAATTTGACGGGCCTTTTTAGCACCCAATGCGTGGGTAAGAAAAATGATTGCACTTTTACGTAAAAAAGTTGTCTTATGACCTATGTTATCATATGCGAATTAGAAAAGAAATGGTACATCCTCTGGAGTGCATGAACGGGGTGTGTATTCATCATAGTGAAGCGGAAAATCTAATTAAAATCATCGTTGACTCTCATTAATAAGATAAAAGAGATTCGTGAAAGGAACCCAGAAATGGTACTTATAAATAGTCCACGTTACACGAGGCTCATTTGGCAAAAAAAGAAGCTTCGAGGAAACAGTAAAGTGAGTATACTTTTGCCTTCGTTTCTCAGTTTTATCGTGCGCTGTAAGAAATGAATGCTTCTTCAGGCCAGATTTTTTTTTATTAGTTGATTTACGGGATTTCTTTTCAGATTTAGGGTCGGGGCGACGAAAAAAAAGCTCTGAAAATGACCAGAGCTTTTTTTGTCTGGTCAATTTCAGACCTTTTTTTTTTTTTTTTTTTTTTTTTTTTTTTTGACTGGTCATTTTCAGCTTTTTTTCTTTTAATACCTCCAGAACAAACAGTAAAACTGGTAATCTAAACCAACAGCCTGTTTTAAATCTTTAGATATTTCATCATTTTCCTAAAAATCTGGACAGGACAATCACTTTTAACAGTGTCATTCTAAAAATACACAGGAAGCCTAAAATATATATATTTTTCACAAAACAAATAATATTTAGAGTCGGCGGATCAAATAAAAAAAAAATAAAGTTAGTTTTTTTCTACTTTCCGGAAAATTACAGTAGGAGGGTTTGTAAATCAACTAATGAAAAAAAATTCTGGCCTCACACCAAGTTGGGTGGCAGCTTAATCCTTAACGCGCCAATCGCAACAAAAGTCGTCTGCTTTTCTCGTCTGCTGAAATGTTTAAGAAGCCTCTATGGCAAACAGTGTGGACCCAGATCAGACTGCTCCTATAGGAGCAGTCTGATCTGGGTCCACGCTGTTTGCTTCTATACTTAATTCGTCAGTAATGTTAGGCAATTATTTGCAGCAGACGACTTCAGCAGACGACATTTTTAGATGCATTTTGTTCTTGGCGCTTTAAGGGTTAACTACTACTGGTCCTCGTGTAATCTTTCAACCCGTTAAAAACTTTGTTCTATTCGATTGTACTGGCCTGGAGAATAATTACAGCAATAACAGGTAGAAATGTTTAACATTTACTACTGGAGATTCGTTAATCTCAAGTTATTTAAGCAGGAAAGTAAGAGTAAGTTTACACCAAAATGTCTTTTGTTGTTGACTTACACATATTTTAGAGTGTGTCTAGTATGCAACAATACATGTATAGGGGTCGAAATATGTGATTATAGGACGGAATTTATATGTAACGAAATATATTTTGATTTACGACTTGGTGATTTCAAGAAGCTACAAAAAATGTGGTTTATTATTGCATGTTCCAGATTTTTGCATTTTTAAAAAGTATTATACTCAACATCAGTGAAAAGTTACCAGTAAATTACATACACGTAACATAGGACAATATTTAGTTCATTCTGAACGAAGAACTGCGGATACCTCAACACTCAATTTTATGGCATAGAGTCCAATGCATCACAACTATGGAAAGCAGTATCCATCACACCCGTATGCATTTCATTAAAGAACTAAGTAAAAAGACCGATTTTCATTGGCTTAGAGCGCTCACGTGGCCAGTCTATATATTGTCATACACTGAAGGACCTTAAAAACGCAAAAATCTAAATTCATAAAATTTACTAACTTTTAATGTCTCAATTATATTGAGGTTTGGCAAAAATAAACATCAATATGTCAGCAAAACAGGTTTAAAAATTTTATGTCAAAATAATAAATAATATTAGAGTAACAGTCTATCAAATAGCAATACCCTATGATTCTAAAGTTGCAATTTGAAATTTGTCTAGAAATTGGACACGATTTAAAGTTATTGTGATTAAATATTTTTTATAAAAAAAATCAAAAACAAATTACCCGTTGAGCCCTACTATACGTCTGGCACTGACAGTACCCAGCCGGAACGGATTTTGTTGATGTAAATATCGCGGATACACAATCGACGTAACTTGGCTCTTAATGCTGGTCGCCAAGCTTGGCTGACCAGACCTGCGTCAAACTTTTTAAAATTGTCCAGTAGTCTAGTAACGATCTCTGAGGCGCTGTGTAGATGACGGATGGCAATTATGATATCTGGCGACGTCAGAAACACGCACGCCAGCTTTTAACATTCCAGTAGCGCCATTTCCTTCATGTTCAGACAAACGTGGCATGAATAATAAAGCTATAAAACTCAAGCTGGTGTGTTTTTTTAAACATGTATACTTACAAGCTACATGTGAAATGATAAAATACTTTGCTTTATTGATTCGTGGGGACGCCACGTGCAAAACATAGTAAACCAGCAATGCATAGCTGGTGGTAGCCAGTGTCTTTAAAACACAGGTATTGGGTATAGATAGAAGCAGAGTGACGTTATCATCCGTTTTTATCTATTAAAAAAGGCAAAAAATGTTCTTGATGCAAAAAATAATAATTTTCATTTTTTGCCTTTTTAAAGTCCGTCAGCGTATTCACTGGCTGGCGCGTGCTTGTCGGTGAATATTAGTTACTAAAATTAGACTCCTTGTGTTTTTTCCGTTCCGGTTCTGCTTTTTTAAAGCGTCGCTAATTATTCTATCGTAGTTGCCGAGAACGCAACAAATCACGCACTGGAGCTGATCTATTTCGATTTTGTTGCACAATAAACGACGAAAACAAATTTGAAGTCTTCAGCTTCTTCCAACTTTCCACCTTTGCACTGAAGAACTCCCGCCAATAGCTGATTTCATAGGCCTTCCGTACTTTTCCGGATTTCCATCGGGACTCAAGTCACATGAACATATATCACATGACTTTCTCAGCCAATCGAAATTTGTTCCATTACCTCGAGACCGAGCAGCCATGTACTCGAAGCCAGCATCAAAACACCAAAAGAAATTCTGTTTTGTAAGCAAACAGGCTTGTATATATTGCATACGAAGTGAGGATTAGTTGTAAGGGGCCACTTAGAGCCGCTTTGTATTTTTATTGTTACCTCGAAAACCAATTTTATGTTGTTTTTTTCAAACAGTATAGTCTGCCAAAATTGACCTTAGACTGATTAATTTTCGCCAAAATCTTCGTGATATTCGTGCGTTTTCGTGGAGAACTCCGACCTTGGTCACGCTTTTACAGAGAATATGAAGCTAATGTCAATTCGTTAATGCAAGTGGTCTGATAGCCTAGTGGTTAAGTGACTACTTACAGATCGAGCATACCTGGATCGAAACTTGGAAGGAACTTTTTTTGTATAAATTGTCAATTTTTGCTTCTTTTTAAGTTAACATTGTTCTTATATTTTACGTCATCTTATGATGAGCTTTACGTCTTTCATTTGTATTCGCTTTTGTAATCATTATTCCCTAAGTTCCCCACTCTTTCTTTGTCAGCTGATAACATTTGCAAATAGTTTGGACCCAGTTCAGTACCAACAGAACGTCGGTACTGATCTGGATACAAACCATTTGACACTCTGATAGTGTTCCTGTAAGAATTTTTGAAAAAGTTAATTTTGATCAAAAGTCAACAGATGATAACAAAAGTCTCAAATAATATTCAGTGTGCAAAGAGTTAATCACATGTAGGTGTCTGACTGCAGATTCAGGGGTAGTGAGTTCGATCCCGACCCGGTACCATACTTTTGTGGAGATTGATCATGAAATAATTTCTACGGTCATTCTCCTCCCTTCCGCTGAATCATTCAAGAAGGGTTGTTGTCAGTTACAAGCGAAAGTATGTGCACAAATTACTGGTTAACCGCTTGCTCAAGCCTGCCCAGGAAAAAGTGTGGTTAAGTGAACTGACCGTCCCGCAATGACCATAGCTGTTGACATGGGACGTAAAGCAACAAAAACAACAACAACAACAAATCACATGTAGGCTTATTGATATTATTCACGGTGCTGTATTTGTTACATAACCGCATGCCAGATTCAAATAAATGTATCCAGTTGTGCACAAAATCAAGAATAAAGACGAAGAAACTAGCAAATCGCCCAAAAAAACAAAAGAAAAAAAAACAAACTTAAATGCTACTTGACTCGAACCCACATCTTTTCTTTTGAGTGCTAAAAACAGTCGACTATCCACTAGGCTACCGGGGAATTGTGGATTAGTAATTCTTAAACAATCTAAAGCGCACTTTTTACGAAGATTCACGAAGACTGCGTGAAAGGTCTTTGAATATTCATATGTCTCGGGTCAATTTTGACAAACAATACCCGTGGTGTTTACAGGCTGATGACGTCAGTATTTAGTACGTCACAGTACCCGTGTTACTGACTGAGTCGGTGTTTATGTAAACATTTCACCATTTGAAGAATGACTCAAACTATCGTCAAAAACATCTTTGGTTATGTGACTAGAGTCTTCAAATCAATCTAGCGATAGAAATTCCTAATATAACCGACAACTACATAAATTCGCACGTTTTCACTCGTCGACATTGGGTATCTGCAATAATTTATTTAAATATACGTCACGTTGTTGGGAAGTTTTTTTTGATTGGCCAGATAGTTTTCTAATCGTGAGAGCTCGGAGCTAATCGGAACATGTCAGGAAAACTCGGTATGAAATTAGCTATACTTAAACAACGTCGCATACGTTTACATGTATTTGTAACGTCTTTAAAGCGTAAAAACGAAGTTACACCGTTTAACGCCATGAATGATGTCATTTTCCAGTAACAAATGACGTCAGCTATCACACATTTTCCCTGCGCTTTCAAAGCTGTGAATTATCACACTATTTTAACATTGGCTCTGCAGGCGAGGCGTGTCAGAATTCTTGTTAGTAAATGTTGAATGATGACACTCATGCACAACATATATAAAATAGTAAATGGGTGGTCTTATCTCAGTCTGCACTGTTTCTGCTGAATGCTTGACTGTCCCAAAACTTGTTTATAAGTTCAGTATTTTTTCCCAAGTGCAATGATACCTGTACATCTTTCTCTAAATGTCATATAATAAAACAGTTATCGACTAATGAGGCATTGGATATGATGTGATGTCGACCAGGGAATACCAATATTGACCGAGGCTTTGCCTCGGTCAATATTGGTATTCTCTGGTCGATATCACATCATATCCAATGCCACATTAGTCATAATTGTATAATACTCATTTCTTGACGGACCCCTATAGTTTCCATTGCAGTGTATAGGAAAATGCAAAGCTTTGGTGCTACCTTAAAGTTTGATCTCCATTTTTTGCGTTTAATGGAATAAACAAACCATTTTGGTGGCGTTTTCAATGAAAATGTCTAGGGCATGTTCTGGCACGTTGTCTTCTGAAAATGATGATATCAAATTCTTTAAAACTGCGAAAAATATAAAATGCACGTGCATCACGTGCACCATAGTTCCAGGGCTCGTGGAACTGTTTTATGGATTTTTCTATCCCAACCTCGCACTCATGATAGATTCGTTTACCTCCACACACACGAAATGGGAGCAACAACAAACAATGGATCAACAACAAATGAATCACTGCCTTAAAATGGACATCGGCCTAGGCTGATCAGACGCAGCGTTCTGCGATGTCTGATCTGGGTCTGCGGTGTTTACCTATGTCCCCCCCAAAAAGGACGCTAGGCTTATATGGGTTAACAGTGATTCTTGAAAAAAAAGTACAATTTTGAAATGGAAAAAGCTGAAAAAAAACTTTTCAATACGTCAAAGGTAACTTTTTCTTTTGAGAATGTGAACTATTTAAACATAAGATATAAAATTCTACCCACACCACTTCAATGGTATTCGATTTACAGACTGTCGAATCTCCTCGTTACGGAGGAGAGATTCAGCACTTGATCTGTTTACTCTGTGACATACACCAGTCCACACTTAAACTCTCAGTATAATTATGACCTACATACGATTTCTATTGCAAACGAAGAATGATCCATAATGCTTCTAAGCCTGTTTCTGAATTATTAACTCTACTCTCTTCCTACACTCTATTCCGTAACGATCCACCTCACATCCATAACACATCTTCCGTAACGACAGAAAAATACCAAATTATGCTCTTTATCAGAAAACATATGTTAAACTTCGATGTATCTGAAGAAAGCGGTATGAAATGCAGGCTATATACCCTTAAAGATTTTAAGGCATACAGTGGTTTTTGGTTTTTCGTTATGAAGGTGAGTAGTTACGGAGGAGAGCGGCCATTTTGTTTCAGACTTGCATTTTTGTTCAAGCCATCTGTACATCTTTTCAAATCACCTCATCCTTGCCCAAACTATTAAGCGTCTATGTCAAATTATCTATGACTCTCCTCTTTCTGCCTTAAGCCCCCGTTACGGAAGAGAGTCTATGAACAGTGACAAATAAACTACCTTCCTTAAATTGTGGTGGTATGTTAATCTCAATAGGATAAGAGGGATGAGCAGTTTCATTCATCAATATGCTCATCTGGTGAAATTTTAATTTTTTATCTTCTTATTATACATGTGGGCAGTATTCAGGTCCGTTATGGTAGGTGAGTGCAGTTCTAGCGACATTGCAATATTCATAATTTTGTCGTGAAAAAATAAGAAAATGGTTCTAGAACATTTTCTGTTTTTTATTTAGAACCATAGTATCTAACAGCAAGAGCGAATGCAATGATCTTGGAACCAGAAACATGTTATATTTCACCCCAAATATGTAAGCTATGCCTCGCGACATCGCAAAATGCATACCCCGTTGCTACATAACTGATAAAATATAAGTATTCAGGGTACATTTCATTGGTGTTAATGCATAAAAATAGTTTTATGTGTGTCTAGTGGATTTGAAACCATATTGATACATGTAACATTTGAAATCAGGTCGTCACAAAGAGAGAAACCTTGGCGACAGGGTATTTTCAAAATTGTACGATTTTTTTTTCAAAAGTCACTGTCAAACAAAACCATCACTTATGCATATTTAATTGAGGTTATGTGACGTCATACACCTCAAAATGGTTCCCTGCTCTGGCTTCTTAATTTCTACTATACAAATATCTGCAACTCTCTTATTTGTGTTAGAGTTTAATTCGGTTTAGGTAGTTTGAATGTATTTAATAAGGGCTTGCATTTTCGATTCGCTTGATTTCAATGTCGTTATCCCCTTTAAAGTATTATTGAATCAAAACCTACTAGAGAAAGGTGGTATCTGTATCGAAGAATCAACCTGGGAAAACATCCTGATATGTTTGAAAAACTGTTGACTGGGGCAAACAGCATGAACTCAAACAAGAACAACAAATTACGCAGGGCTAAAATTTAGTTCACGAAAAATGTTAATCCATAATGGCATATAAGTATAGCGTCATTTTTGTGGGGCACGGGCAAACATTTCAGACCTAGATCACATTACCCGGCGTCTGACCATGGTCTCCAATTTTTGCTCACAGAATTTTCAATACGATTTCAATAATAATTAAAAAATACCAATAACCCTTAAAACGGAAATGTTCTGGTCCAATTGATAAAATGCCTATCCACTGCCGCTGATACAACTCCATGTCGCATGGTTTTCCGGAAGTGATGTTGCAAAGCACACGGCACGAGGTAATATTGCATGGCTTACAGGAAGTGACGTCAGAACATCAAGTTATTTCGCATATCCATCCGTAACTTCAATGTTTTTTATGGTTCAAAATGGCAGGAAGTGCATAACATACATTTATTATGTAATAAAACAACTGTTGACTTCTGTTTCGGTAGACCTGAAGTGTTGTTGAACAGTAAACTTAATCATATTAACCTCCGCTCCGCGTCGGTCAATACAATAACACCCCATGTCCACCTCAACATAAGTCAATAATTGAATAATATTGCATTGTCATAACATTTTGCTTACTCACATTGATGAGACTATAATCTTGATATCTTAATATATTATAAACCTAGCATTAATTTTCTATTGTTTTAAACTTTTGCAGTGAAGTGAGATAGTTTAAGTATAGCGAGGGCGTGAAATATTTTACTAGTGAGATATGATTTTTGTTGAAACTACCTTTTTGTAATAGCTTATGTATCTTGAGCAGTGACATATTTCACTAGTGATGAGATGATTTCTTGCCGGCCTGTGTATTATTACGAAAAGTTTTTTTTGGTTGTTGTTGCGTTTTCTATCTCTTTTCTCTTGGAAACACTAAAATGTATGTATAGTTTATTCCGCCCCTTCTTGTGCTTCATAACCAATAAGTTTGCACAGAAATTTAATTTTTTGCCAGCTCACATATTTTGTCAATATGTGTAATATCTATTAAGTAAATCACCAAGTAAATTCGTGAAGTGGTTAATGCGACAATTTTCAAAGGATCAGTCAGGAAAGGAAAGGAGAAAACTATAAGTGTGTCAAAGATCATATATAATAATTATAAAGAAATTAAGTGGCTAACTCGCTACGCTCGTTTTCACTTAATTCCTTTATAATTATAATATATGATCTATAACCTATACAAAATATACAGGATGTTACATTGAGTTTCATCTGTCACTAAGGCTTGGCTGAATATGCATACTCGAGTCCGCAAGGACGAGTTGTTTACGCGTATTCAGTCACTCCTTCGTGATAGATTTTTAATAGCATGGAAACTCTATATGTAAAGGATATAGATGATATATTACAATTATTCAGTGGTTCACTCGCTGCGCTCGTTCACACTTAATTTCTTTATAATTGTAATATATGATCTATGACCTACTTACCGTTTTCTCCTCCCCACCCATTGAAAATGCCCGCATTGACCACTTCACGATTTTACATCATGGTTTTACTTAACAGATATTACACATTTTGGCTAAATGTGTTAAGTTGGCCAAAAAATTAATTTTTTGTGCAAAACTGATTGGTTGTGAAGCACAGGAAGGGGCGGAGTAAACCATAAATTTTGCATTTCGTTTACAGTTGGAAGAGGAAACAACTTGTTGGACAGATACTTCGATAATGAAGGTCAGAGGCTTTAATCAACTTTTGT
>CAXHUL010000148.1:42461-76000 GCA_964019695.1 Loripinus fragilis
GCTAGAGGGCCCGCGAAAAGACGCTGCCGCGACATTATTGTCAAGTTTGTGAGCTACAACGCTCGAGATCGTCTCTTCAAAGTTCGCAGAGAATTAAGAGGACTTGGTGGCAGCAAACTCGTTTACATTAACGAAGATCTTACACGCAATCGATCAAAGTTGCTGTACGAGGCAAGAACCCTAGTGCGAGGTAACAAGAAATATCTTTAAAAAAGATATTCGGCGGCTCTCAAATGCTGACGATAAACGCAACCAAATTCGCTGGTTTAGACGAAATTCCCATCTACCCCTTTGCATGCTGGAATCTAAAATCAGCGAAGTTGTGGTCCTGTTTCTGTCTCTCTATTGCTTGGTTTTGTGCACATCTAGCTCTTTTCGCTGAGCGATATGCATCTCAATCTCTTTTTTTTTTAGTTTTAGGCATTCACCAGCAAGGGTTTGGGAACAATGATTTAAGTCCTAAGTTTTTAGGAAAATGGGGGGGGGGGGTGTTAACAATAAATTAATGTAAAATTAAACGTTATTAAACTGAAACAAACCGAACACCAGAAAAGAACATAGCCAGGATCGAGGAATAAATACATGTAGGATTCAAAACTGATCGACACCCAGTAAGCACGTACAATCGGGCCATTATCGGCCCGCCACTGAAACGCCATCCGAATGACATTTTGCTGGCAGGCCGATAGTGGCCCGAGTTTGGATGCTGGCTGACCCATGCGCGGATCCAGGAATTTTTGCCAGGGTGGTCCAGGCCCGACTGCCAGAAGACAGCTCTGACAACGTTTTTTTTTGTCTTTTTTTGTCATCCACTTGTACAGTTTTACAGTGGCTTATCAATGGTTTATTTCAAAGTAAACTATAATTTTACAAGGTTTCGGGTGGGGGGGAGGGTCCAACCTATTACGGGGGGGGGGGGGGGGCGGGGACGGTGGCTTTCGGTCCAAATGCTAATTCTAGAAAGCCATAGAACTTTTGATTTTCCAGGAGGGGGTGCGGACCCTTCATCCCCCCTCTGGATCCGCACATGTGACCATTTAACTACTCGTGATTGATAGAAGAGACTTTACCGATAGTTACACTGTTCTTGTAAGTAAATGCATATGCCGGCTAGGGCAAGCTCAATCGCCTGAACCCAAAGGTTACGTGCAAATTCGCGATTAATTTGACGCCATTGTACATAATGGAACAAATTTAATTCACTTGTTAAGTTTTTTTTAGAAATCAATGGATATTCACCATTTTGGGACAATGACACATACACCCTGGAATTGGGAATTTTAGCGCGAAACTGCCTACAATTGAGAATTTTTAGTGTTGTTAGCTATATTGTCAAATCATAAAACACATAATCTGTATTTAGCTGTACTGTTAACTTGCATGATGTATTATATGAGACTGTGCAATGTTGAATATTACCAGGGCTACCACTCATATTTTGAGGGTACATAGGGCAAAATGTAGAGGGCACAATATTTAGAGGGTACATGGCCCCACGAAAATTCCGACAGCTAAGCATTTTGAAAGCGCAGAGTAGGCTTAGATTTCCTATTAACTGCTTAAAGTGATTCTGCAAACCCACCCTAAACAAATTTGAGCAGGGCACCCCTTTATATCATTTGCATGAGAATGACTAAGTCAACACTCTGAAAAAACATTTGGCAGGGGTTCCCTTATACATTATGACTTTCCGTTCACCCCATCCCATTCCCAAGCCAACATAAAATGCAAATAAATTAGAAAAACTAACGAAGTGGGATGGGGCACTTGGTACTACAGAAGCTTACACCAAAGTACCAGCTCCTTCAGGTGTGATAGACAAGAGACAGTTAAGATAGTCAAAATAACATCTAGTTTTTATCATTTCCATCTCAGTACTTACACACAGATGTACGAAATCAAGCTACCTAATTGTATCAGCTAGTTGGTATTTATCTTTTTATGCATCCGGAGAACAAATTTTAATTGATTGTTGTACTTACAGATTAATTACCTGTTGAAGCAAAGAAGTAAACCATGGCTGATATGCCGATCGTTAGAGGGCACAACACCCTTGGGCCCTTATAATGCAACGAGAGGACTTACATCGTAGTAGCACGACTGATATGCCGATAGTCGGTTGAAAATGTCCGAACGGGAACCCAATTAAACAAACAATTTTAAACGCAATTTACTCGACAAAACGATGATTTTTTCTTTGATATTTTCCTACTTGAGATTGGGATTTTTTCATACCGAACACAGGAGAAAAGAAATGTTTTGGCATTGGGAATATAACCGTATAATGGCCAAAAAAGAATATTGTCGAAATATATGAAACAGACTATAATCATGTCCAGATATGGGAATTGGAAAAGTTACAAATATTTTATTTAAATAGCGTGATATTACTGTAAAGTCCTTTCGGATTTAGTGGATTATTTTATAATGCACTTCTTTACTGTGTGCAAGGCATGTAAACAATGATATTGACAGCAATTAACAAATACTGTACATCGGGGGTTGACCTATATTCGAGATTAGGTCGTTAATACATTTGCATTTTTAGACCCAGTGCACAGACTGGTTCTCTGCCATTTACCTGTATGTTCAAGTTTAGTTTCATGTTTAATAAGATCGTATGGACATTCTGAGTATAAGCCAATGAGATCATCTTTTTCCAGTTGGTGTGATGAATATTTCAATTTAAAAACGCTTCCGATTGGTGAATAATTTAGATCTAAAGCGATATTAGAACAGCGGCTAAAGCCGCCGTAAAAAGATCAAATCAGCATATTCCTCAGATGAAAAAATCTTCATAAGAGATTTCTCAGATACCCGCCATATTATCAGGACAGACTCTGAGCTAACCAAATACGGAGATCTCGGGGCAGCGACGCCAAACCGTCCCGGGCCACGTGCTTTCTAGTGCTATTCTAAATCTTCTGAACTCTTGATGCTGTAGCGGGCTGCGACGGTGCAAAAAGCACTGGCTTTATGCCACGGTGCCAAGCGTTCGGTCTCTGTGACGACGATGACTATAATTGGCTGTGTCATATTGAATGTGTGTACTGTTTACTTTGAATTATGCATGTTAGAGAACAAATGACACCGTTAAAATACGCCGATTACATTTTTGTTCATTTTATTCTCGGAACAACAACAACAACAACAACAACAACAACAACAACAACAACATTAAAATAACTTTAAACTTTTTCTCCCCATGTCTCAGATCAGGCACGTGTTTATGATACTCAAAAGAACTGTCATCAAGGGACGGATCTTTTGAGAACCATAAACTCATGTCCTGACTGATAGACATGAAAATAGGTATATTTAATGCTAATCAAGAGCGGTGCTGATCCTGACGATATGTCACAACCTGTGGCGTCTCCTCTTGGTTTCACTGATTCATCAAAATATTTCAAGATAAAACCCTTTACGCAAACATAGTTCTATTAACACTCTAAACTGGTCTGCTGTAAAAAAACAATAACAACTTGTTCCTGGCTGCCACCATCTTGTCATACCAAGGGTTGCGATTCGCTATCTTAACGTTTGTCGAAAGGTAGATACGACGAAACCTTCGCTGGTGAAGATGGGCTGCCACGTTATGATAGCAACAGTGCGGTCCCTGATGAGATGCTGAAACCGAAGCATATTATATGGGTCTGTGTTGTTTTGACCAGACATATACTTGTATACACACAAAGACAGCAACAACAACAAAGGAAATTTTTTTAAAAAAATGAAATATACTTAAACGCAAAAGTTTCGCAACCGTTTAATATCTGTATTTTCTTCAGTATGGTCCATGTAAGAATGTTAATATAATCATATTTTATGCTCCTGCACAATGCGGAATGATTTACCATTAATCGGTTTTGATTATACTTTTCATTCTGACGTTATAATGACGTCAGTGTTTTTCAACAATTTACGTCTAGCATAAAGATTGATATCTCGATTTGAAAACAAACGGTGCTATGTGATAGCCAGATGTCGTATCTGACGGAACATACGGGACTTTAACGGACATTCAGGTATCTGCGATGCGCTGAAGCGGTAATAGGGAATTATAATGGAAGGTGTTAGTTTTTATACTATATCTTTTGAAATTATAAAAGCAGAATTCCTGTGCAAACAAATGTTTTAACTAAATATCTCACGATTATTCTGATATAATTTTTATGAATTTCCCTCTGCAAACTCTTCGTCCTTTTTGATGGTTTTTGATAGAACCTAAGAATGATAAAATTATATAGTAAGTAAAACAGGCTTTTTTAGATCTGCTCATTGGTAGATATTCTGTCATAGTTATTAAAGTATTCAATAAATTTTCTCTGTGCAAACGGGACACTATGCTCAGATCAATTGCGAACAAATTGGTATATTTTTCATACAATAAAAATAAAATTTGATGTAGCCTTTTGAATTTTTTCTGGTACAACCCCTACTGCTTTTTCACAAGCTTCCCACCGATTACGGAGGTATAATCTATTTTTAGCAACTGTATCCAAGGTAACAACAGGTATTGACCAAACATACACTATAGTAATCGCGTGTCTATAACTTAGCTTTTTGAAAGTTAAGCTTATTTATTTATTTATTTATTTATTTATTTATTTATTTATTTATTTATTTATTTATTTATTTATTTATTTATTTATTTATTTATTTAATTACATAGGTTTAAATAAACAAAAAAAAATTGCGTAAAATTGTAAATATTATCTTACCAATCAGTTTTAACACATGCTTTGGGTGCTCAAAAGAACAGTCTCAGTGAGACGGTTATTTTGAGTACCCACAACATATGTTCTGGTTGAGAAATAAGAAAAATAATTTTTTGGTACGCACTCTTAAATGCTAAAGTCCTGATTTATTTATTTATTTATTCTATAAAGTTGCATTTGATCAGGGTATGCACTGTTTGCATAAAGAATATTCTATTAAAATTTAAATAAAAATGAAAAATACCACACAACTTAATACAAAATGGACTTGCCCTAATGCCAAGATTGGGAAATTCTATTGACCTAAATTGGCTATGATCTTCACTTGCTAGTGGCGATAATTTTGGTACAAATAGTTTGGATCCAGATCAGGCCCGAAAAAGCGTCGAACTGAACTGGATTCATACTGTTTGAGTGAGAAATTTTGACACTGTGTTGGTATTTCTGAAATGAAAGGCGAAAAAGATTTTGAACTATTGTTTCAAATGCCTATTTAAAAAGGAACCGATGGTATGCATTATTACCCAGCATGCAGAGAATTAATTGACACATTGTTCTAATTGTATGGCTTCAATTTATTGCCAATTATATAATTAATGCTAAAATTGGCGACGCTTGTTCTATTAAAATCTGAATAAAAAAATATAAATACCACCATGCAACCCTTGGTTCAAAAATGGACTGGTATAACTGATAAGAGTGGGAAAATCCATACGGCTAAAACCGGTAATTACCTGTATTTCTATTTCTTATAAATTATGGAAGTACGGCATACATTGTGTATTACCAATAAACAAAGATTAACAGAGGACCCCGTACAGTGTGGCTGCGTGAGGGGATTTTTTTTGCATGCGTGTGTCTTCTGGTGATTATTTTTCCAAAACAAATGGACCCAGATCAGGCGCGACAAAATACGGAATTTG
Organism: Loripinus fragilis; assembly: GCA_964019695.1. NCBI lineage: Eukaryota > Metazoa > Mollusca > Bivalvia > Lucinida > Lucinidae > Loripinus > Loripinus fragilis. The sequence continues at coordinate 48,103 of CAXHUL010000148.1, forward strand.
AAATGAATCCAAACAGATGGCGTATCTGAATAATTTTTTGAAAAAAAGTATAGTTAAATAAAAACCTAATTATTTTAAAATAATGCCAATGCTGCGTGTGCAGGCTAATGCTCTCGTATGGTACATGTATTAACATATTTTCGCTTAATGAGTTTGATTGATTTGGATCTACACGGTTTTCACTGGAGTGTTTAATCTGTTTTTTTTTACAGCTTTGCATTGAATATCTAGCTTTGGCTACGCTAGCATGGGTGTTCATTAGGGGCATCAACGCATGTGCGATAAGTTCCAACATGAGCATTTTATATTTCAGGGGCATTTGCCAGCGCAACAACATATATCTACAAATATTAACTAAACCTGTAGACGTTCGATCTTTAACCGCTTTAAACTACTAAAAATAATTCAATATTCCATACAGTAAAGTCAGGATGGCCCATTGAATATCTTGAGGGATTACAGTTTATAATATACCTCTTTCTCTGAAGATCGATATTGTCATAGAAAACAGAGCAGACTCTGATAAAATGCCGCTTATGCGGCATTTCATCCGGGTTTTCACACTCAAAGTACTTCGTTGAATGCGTCACTTACGTTAACATGGGCGTCTAAGAGGGTCATTTTCGCGTGCGCGATCAGTACCAGCTTGTACAAGCATAAATAAAGCATGTGAACGTTGGATTTTAACCTTTTAAGATCAATTGAATGGTCCATAAAGTTTGAATCAGTCCGGACGGTCCATTTCATATATTGAGAGATGTCATAAAAATATTATATTTCTTACTCTGAAGATCGATTTAGTCGTAGAATACAGTGTTGATCATGATGAAATGCCGCTTGTGTAGTATTTCCTCTGGGTCTTCACTGTTTTTCATAGTCTGCGTTTATCTCAAAATGAACAAAATCTTTAATTGCGCTACAAATGCGTGTTATCAAAGGAATCGCTATATTTGACGCGTCGCATCTGTAAAATTGGCGTTGCACTTTTTACGCTAGTTGATTATATTGCGAACAAGGAGCAGTCTGATCCGGGTTCATTTTGTTTGCTTTTATGATAAAATAAGTCTGGTGTCCTTTATTGAGGATATTAGGGACCAAGATCAGATTGCCCCATTAGGTGCTGTCTGGTCTGGGCTCACCCGTGATAAGTTAGTCCGGTGGCCCATATTGCATGTAGTGTGGGTCCTGATCAGACAACTCCCTAAGGAGCAGTCATTTGAGTACATACGAAATAAGCAGACGACATCCAAATAAATATACTTATCTTATGCAAGACTGTCATAAGCAATGGTGGTAAGGGTCCTTTATCATGGTATGGTACATGTTAAATCAGGTCGCTGAAACGTGACATAATGTACGCCCTGCGGGGTCTGAGATCAGCCGATGCAATCGATTGTAAGCTGTTGACCAGCGTTAATTAATACAAGATGGTGAATGACATGCACATACTGATTTGGATTACCACTGCTATTTGTGGGTTTACCTTGATTGTATTTGTTTGTTCACGCCGCGAGAAAACCTGACTTTGTTACCTGCGAACAACAAAGGCGCAGGGCAGAATACGCATCCGCGCAGTCTGATCTTCACCTTTATTTTTCGCTTTTTCTTGACTTGCCATATGTAAAAATTCGGTATTGCTAACAAGCCTGGTTTGCTTCAGAGACAGCTAGTCTCTATAGCTAACCAGGCTTGTGTGAGCCTACCTGGTCGCAAATCCCAAAGGCAGGGTTTCTCTATCTGATGTATGATTAAGCTTCTGCATGAGTTGTGCTGTCTGCTGATTTTCTTAAAAATAAATATAACTGAAAGATTGTTGATGGGACGTAATGAATCAAATCAAACAAACAAGAGGCTATAGAATTCAGCGTTTAATCAGGGTCTTCACTGTTCACGCACACAAGGTTCATCTAAAACATAATTAAATTGAATATCCTGATCGATGATCAGACTGCACTCGTGGTGTAAACTTATCTACGCGTCTGTTAACCCTTTAAAATGCATTTGAAAATGTCGTCTGATGAAGTCGTCTGCTGCGAATAATTGCCAAACATTACTTACGAATTAAGTATAGAAGCAAACAGCGTGGACCCAGAACAGAAGCAGTCTGATCTGGGTCCACACTGTTTGCCAAAGAGGTTCTTAAACATTTCAGCAGACGAGAAAAGCAGACAACTGTTGTTGCGATTGGAGCATTAAGGGTTAATAGCATGCAAAAACAAGGGATTTTTTTTCTTACGACGTTAATCAAATTTATTATTAAATGTATTAAAATTACATTAATAAAATTGACGTTTGTTTCATTTTAAAGTTCAGCATACGCCGCTGAAGCACATTCTGGTCAGTATTCCATCCACACGAACAGAAACCCTTAATTGGCATACTATTCTAATGTAGTCTAAATAATTTCAATAAACTGTGAAAACCAGTCTAGTGGATAAAACGCCCGTAGCTATGGTTACTCCGTCGTCCGCTTAGAGATAAAATTAATACAGGTAATGTGAAATTGGTGCCTCCTGGTGGATTAAGATACCAACACGACAAACTGTCAGCTTGGAAAAGCAGATGTCCGTTAAAGTTCGACATGAAAAATTAAGGTTTAACAATTAACGTTTATCAACGCTCAAAGACGCTGTGTTTCTTTGTTAACGTCAACCAATTTATCAAAATTGTTTATGTTATTCCGTCATGTCGCGCGATACTTCTGTCTTCTATGCAATGTGTTGAAGGTTTTCACTTGTGCCATTAAAAACTCGATTATTGATATTCAGTTGTGCCGCTTAAACGGCCAATTACGTCAAATATTGAAGGCTTTACGTTGACGTAATGAACGTAACCAAATGCATAAAATAACCTGCTTGGATTTGTCTGCCCTTCTGATTTTGAAAACAGATAACGGTTAAACACCTATTCCGAATAAACTGTAAGGTGGTGTAGCACTGTGACTCGATAAAATGTAAGGTATTGTAACTCTGTGACTTTTCAAATTTGGGTTGCCTTACATTTCTTGTCGAAGATTGGCAATCGTAAGTCTCACTGGTCTGATTTTCATGTTGTTTGGACGGCAAATCATTGGACTTGTTAATCATAATATCATGGAGTAAAATTGTTGGCTCAAAAAGAAGGAGTAAGAGTTGCGAAACTTTTGCGTTTAAATATATTAAGCACAGATGGACAAGTATCGGCGGAACAGCCTTCTACACTGACGATGTTCAAATAAGTTGTGCTTTCATAAATTTGAACTGTATACTATAAACTACGAACCTCGACCATCTTATTCTTTGAGAGCAATGAAAGCTTGCGCATGATGTGAATCACCTTCCATCGGAGATACTTCGCATTATGCCCGGACTTACACACTCTCGTATCAAACGGGCGAGCAAAGGATTTCTATATTTATAGACTTTTCGCTTATTGTAAAGGCGGCAACTTTAATATTCATATATGGGCGTGGTTCGGCTATTCCATCTTCAAAGGAAGGGAAATCCAGTTTTATTTATAAATTGGTAACGAGTTAATAAGCTTTTTGAGCCGCGCAGTATACACACAATGAACTCACATTTATTAACCCTTAAAGCGCATAATCACAAACTGTATGTTTTTGTCGTCCACTAAACTTTTGAAGCCTCATAGATAAACAGTGCGGACCCAGATCAGACTGCTCATTTAGGAGCAGTCTGATCTGGGTCCACAATGTTTGCCTCTATGCTTATGTTAAATAGACATTTCCAGATGCAGTTATTTTGCTGGCGTTTTGAGGACTAAATAATGACTGAGGTTATGGCGCTAGATGATACAGTTAATCAATGTGAAGGCTCGCATACGGCCCTAAGTACAGCGCGCGCTCACCCATCATAACTCAAAATACACAAAGGCGTGCAGCCGAGATATCGTGCGAGTTACCGCATTCTCTGGCATGTCGCCTGGCTCTTCACTGTTCTGCCAGATTACCAATTACGGCTTAGTTTTGACAAACTTATAACTCCTACATATTATCTTATCTATTGCAAACTGAAAGGTAAGCAATTGTGAGCAATCTCTTCCTTCATCCTAAGGCCGTGGGCGCTAAGAAATTCTCCCATATAACTGGATGGTAGGATTTCAACGGCAAACGCTGATAGGTGTTCGTTGCATACTTGTGGTTGATATTTATTTTTTCTTTTCTCACTCCCACTACCACCACTTCTACTACTACCTGGTGTTGTGGTGGGGCTGGTGTTGGCGATTGCGACGATGGCTTCGTCACATTCGCAAACTGTATGACATTAAGATAGAACGATGAAAGGTATCATTGTGCACTTGCGGGTTAATATTTTTCTATAATCATCACAACTGCCAGCACTTCTACTACTTGTTGCTGTATGGGACTGGTGGTGGCGGTATTGTGGGTTGCTCTTCCATATTAGAAATAACCATCTAGATTACTACGAACTAACTGCGGCTTGAAAGAGTTCTGAATTAACGACGATGGTGATGACAACTCTTGCCACGCTGGTTTTGGGTACTAATACCGTCCACTTATGGCCTCAGGTATACGTGGGGTTATCGGTAGATTTTGACGAACCTTTAGGACCTGCATCTACAATTATCGACAGACTGCTTGCATGTAACTATCTTTAAATAAATAACATTTATTAATATCAACGGAAAAGCTGGTACTGTCGTGCCAGCCAGGGGTGACGGTGACGTAATATTTTGTTTACAATTGTAAGCCTGCGCGCTCCGCTTGGGATGGCGCGAATCGATGGATCGCATGTGTATTGGTACTGTCGTGCGGATAGGATTAATACACAGGTGATCTATCGATTATAGGTCCCTGGTGAGTTTGTGGGCGGAACGTGAAGTCACTGCACTCTTGGTCGGCAGGACAGTAGTGTTGTATTAAATAAATTTGTAACCCGATATGCCGCCACCGCCGCAAGCACAAAATGTACCATTAAGCTTAAATCTAACGTTTTCGTGCTGGTAATTATGGTGTCGACCATCTTGTGTATGGTTGTTGGAAAGGCTTTTTAAAATTGTGTGTTCTTCCTTGATGGCCGTCCTATTGCCTTGGCAGGCTGTGCATACCCTGTTGAGGTAACGCGTTATGCGGGAATTCATCAGGGTCTTCACCGTCTGCCAAAGAACCTGCTATCCGGCAACCAGAATGAAATGGTTAAGTTTTGCTTTTCTTTTTCTACATAACCATGTATATATATATATATATATATATATATATATATATATATATATATATATATATATATATATATATATATATATATATATATATATATATATATATATATATATATATATATAATGTATTTAACAAGATTTCTCAACTCGCTCTCTGTGCGTGCGTGCGCGTTTGTGCGTGCGTGCGTGCGTCTGTGTGTGTGTGTGTGTGTGTGTGTGTGTGTGTGTGTGTGTGTGTGTGTGAAAGTGGATAGGTATGTATGCATATATACCACCCAGTCACTTAAGTCACATCTTAAACGCCATGCTTATTGTTTCTTATGTTTCTTCCTTCTTTCTTTTGTATCTCAATCTATACCTATTGACTGACTCCTACCCATTGGATACCACAATCTACAACTTAAAGCAAAACAGAATCCCACAATTGCATCCTGCCTGGCCACCGTGCTCCGTCTTGAGTATATTTTTGCAGTTTTTGCGAAGTAGTATATGACCAGTTATAAATATATGTCTGACGGACTTGGTGGTCATGTTGGATTGTCATGTTCACCCGGGTTGGGCTCAGCAAAAAGAGTGACCAAAAAATAAAACTCACATTTTACTCTTCAACATACTCCTTGTATTCCTGTGTAAATCTTATTCTTTCCAAGTAGAAGAGCTAAGTCTGGTACTCGACTTCCAGAGAAGCAACGAGCTATACAAACTTATTAAATTTCCACACGCGGGTCGTATCCACATCTCAAAATGCACCATATTCTATCAATACATGTTCTTGATCTTGTTCATATCAAACTTGGTCCTTTGGCGTTTCATATTCTTACTGTTGTGTGGAGATATTGAGGTTAATCCTGGTCCAGACTCTGTCGAAGACAGCATTTCTTCTAGTGAGACCCTTTCGAAATTGATTATTTTCAGCCTCCATTCAGGACAGACAGGGTCGACCGTACTGTCGGATGGGTCGTTCTGTATGTCAGAGACACAATTCTATGTAAACGTCGAGGTGACTTAGAAGTACACGGATGTCTGGGTAGAGTTACAAATAAAGCGAAAGCGAATACTAGTTGGTGATTTTTATAAGCCACCCAACAGTAATTCAGATTATTTCGACCTCTTAAAAGAGAGTGTCGACAGAGCCTGCAGCACAGACATCCCTGACATTATCATAACAGGTGATTTCAACTGTAATATGGCCCAACGCACCCCTAATAAAATGAACGATTTAATACTAGAGTACAACCTAAGCCAACTGATAACAGAAAATACATACTTCACCGAACACTCATCATCTCTATTGGACCTAATTTTAGTCAGAAACAATAATAACAATATCCTAATGAGTGGTACCCGAGACCCCCTTATACCTGATCAAGTTAGATACCATTGCCCCATCATGATTTTGCTCAAGTTTACACCCCCTCGTGCAACTACCTTTATGAGAAAAGTTTGGTATTACAAATTGGCAGATTATGATAAATACAGAGAAGAACTGTCCGAAGCTAGCCTCCTTCTTAAGATCCAAACTAATGACAATATAGATCAGAATATACAGGACTTTTCAGAAATTATATACTTAAACGCAAAAGTTTTGCAACTCTTACTAAAATGCTATTTCCTTTTTTTGAGCCAAATATTTTACTCCACAATATTGTGATAAACAAGTCCATTGATTTGCCGTCCAAACGACATGAAAATCAGACCATTGAGACTTACGATTGCCGATCTTCAACAAGAAATGTAAGGCAACCCAAATTTGAAAAGTCACAGAGTTACAATACCTTACATTTTATCGAGTCATAGTGTTACACCACCTTACATTTTATTCAGAAAAGGTGTTTAACCATTATCTGTTTTCAAAAGCAGAAGGGCAGACAAATCAAAGCAGGTTATTTTATGCATTTGTTAACGTTCATTACGTCAATGCAAAACCTTCAATAATTGACGTAGTTGGCCGTTTAAGCACAACTGAATATCAATAATCTAGTTTTTTAGTGTCACAAGTGAAAGCCTTCAACAAATTGCATAGAAGACAGAAGTATCGCGCGACATAACGGAATAAACTGAACGATTTTGATATATTAGTTTACGTTAACAAAGAAACGCAGCGACTTTGAGCGTTGATAAACGTTAATTGTTAAACTTTAAAATGTTTTCCGTCAGATACGACATCTGGCTATCACATCGCACCCTTTGTTTTCAAAACGAGATAACTTCCTTTATGCTATACTTTAATTGTTGAAAAACACTGACGTCATTATAACGTCAGAATGAAGAGTATGATCAAAACCAATTAATGGTAAATCATTCCACATTGTAGAGGAGCATAAAATATGATTATATGAATATTCTAACTTGGACCATACTGAAGAAAACACAGATATTAAACGGTTGCGAAACTTTTGCGTTTAAGTATACTTAACGCAGCAGACAAATCTATTCCTAACAAAATTGTAACTATCAAATCTAATGACTCTCCATGGATAACATGCCACATCAAACATTTGATCAGAAATCGCAAACGAATTTATCGGCAATTTAAAAACACACATCTCGCTCACTACTGGACAAAATATAAAATCATGCGAAATAAAGTTGTAAAAGAAATAAGAAAGTCAAAACAGGATTATTTTGATAAACTCGATAGGCAGCTGTCATCTGACAACCATGATCCAAAACTATTTTGGAAAACTTCCAAACAAGTTCTCAACCTTGACAAATCCTCCAGTAGTATATCAACTCTTAAAATGCTTAACGAATTTGCTGAAACTGATCAAGCAAAAGCAGAAATGTTGAATCTCTATTTTTCTTCTCAGATAAGGGTCGACGACACAAACAAAGACTTACCACTTCTTGAACCAGCACTACATTCACTTAACTCTATTGAAATTTCTATCCAAGATGTTAAGGACGTTCTTCTTCACCTTAATGTGTCCAAAGCCTCTGGGCCTGATCTAATAAGTCCTCGCCTTCTGAAAGAAGGTGCTGATATATTTGCCTATCCTTTTTCTATTGTTTTCAATCGTTCCCTTAACCAAGGGTATTTTACTCATTCTTGGAAAGAAGCCAATGTTTCTCCTATCTTCAAAAAGGACGACCGATCTCTTCCAAGCAACTACAGACCAATATCTCTCCTGTGTCAAACTGTGAAAGTAATGGAACGATGTATTCATAAACATCTTTATAATTATGTTCTTTCTAACCATATCTTAACTCCTCTTCAATCGGGTTTTGTCTCTGGCGACTCAACTACTTTTCAGTTGCTCCATACTTACCACATGTTCTGTGAAGCTGTCGACAACGGTAAAGAAGTCCGAGCTGTATTCTGTGATATCAGCAAAGCTTTTGATAGGGTCTGGCATAAAGGGTTACTCCATAAGTTACGTGGAATAGGTTGCTCAGGTAAAGTTCTGTCTTGGTTTTCTAGTTATCTTTCAGGGCGTAGACAATGAGTGGTCCTTAATGGTAAATTCTCCAAGCTGGTCGAAGTCTTAGCTGGGGTCCCACAAGGATCTATTCTTGGCCCTTTTCTCTTTCTTATCTATATCAATGACATTGTTAAACGTATTGGTGGCTCTATTCGATTGTTTGCAGACGACACTAGCTTATACATTATCGTTGACCTACCTGAGCAAGCAGCAATGGTCCTAAATGCTGATTTGCAAACAATTTCTCACTGGGCAAACGACTGGGTTGTTCTATTTAACGCAAACAAAACACTATCTATGGTCATATCACGTAAATTAAATCCTGTCCAGCATCCCCCTCTTTTTATGAATGACACCATCATTGCAGAAACTACAAGTCATAAGGACTTAGGTCTTACATTTTCAAGTACTTGCACATGGAATGAACACGTTAACAATATATCTCTAAAAGCCTGGACAAGGGTTAATCTCTTAAGAGCCATCAAATTTAGAGTGAGTAGGAAATCACTGGAAAAATTATACATCTCATTCATTCGACCGTTGCTTATATATAGTGACTCTGTATGGGAAAATTGCTCATCAGAGTCAAAGAAACAGTTAGAAACAATCCACACAGAATCCGCAAGAATTGTCTCAGGTGCAACAAAACTTTGCAGCATTGAAAAACTCTTTGTTGAACTGGGATGGGAATCACTCCAGAGCCGTCGAAACAAACATAAACTCATTCTCTTTTATAAAATACTTCATGGTCTCACCCCCGACTATCTCTATGACCTTTTGCCTCCTTTAATTCAAGACACTACATCATATAATCTTCGAAACTCAGATAACATCCAAAACTATAGAGCTCGGTCAAACCTTTTCCTAAACTCTTTCTTTCCATCAACAATACGTGCATGGAATGATCTTCCAAATGACACAAAAAATGCTTCTTCTGTGGCCTCTTTCAAACATAGACTCAACAGAAACCTTAAGCCACCTCCTAGGTATTACAATGTAGGTTCACGTAAAGAACAAATACTCCAAGCTAGACTCAGACTGGAGTGCAGTTCATTAAATTCAGATCTTTACCGGAAACATATTGTTCCCAGTCCCTCCTGTCAGTGTGGTGAGTTTGAAAGTGCTGCTCCTTTCCTCTTCAACTGCCCAATCTATACAAACGAAAGGCAAACATATTTACCTAACAACCTCAGAACCTTCACAACTAAGGACCTCCTATTTTGATGTGAAAATGCTTCAGAGCAAGACAATCAGTCACTCTTTCTGCAAGTTCAAGATTGTATTGTCAATTCTGGAAGATTTCCCTAACTCTGCCCAGCATAATTACACTTTTGTTATGGTCCCCAAAGGTAGGAGTTCAGTCACTTCTTAACTTAATCTGTTCATTTATGCTTCCCGACGATTGCTGTAACCTCTGAATACGCCACATCATTGGAGACAGTCCTCAACCACGAGCTAACAAATAATTATAGATCGCTCAGCACCTCCTCCCATTTTTGTTAGAATACATAGTGCTCCTGTGATGTGGCGCATCTAGTGGTACCTATTTGATATATGTAAACCTGATTAAATGTAAAAAGAAAAAATCTATCTATCTATCTATCTATCTATCTATCTATCTATCTATCTATCTATCTATCTATCTATCTATCTATCTATCTATCTATCTATCTATCTATCTATCTATCTATCTATCTATCTATCTATCTATCTATCTATCTATCTATCTATCTATCTATCTATCTATCTATCTATCTATCTATCTATCTATCTATCTATCTATCTATCTATCTATCTATCTATCTATCTATCTATCTATCTATCTATCTATCTATCTAAATGTTTAGACTATTTATACCATTCATATATGTTGCAAGATCCACAAGTATTAGGAAATGACAACAATAAGCCTCACAGCTTAATGTCAGATCCTATTTCTACTATGTACTTTCATAACATGTCTTGTGATTTATTGAATAAAATATTGTTTAAACCAAAATGTAAATAGAAGAAATAAATTCAATTTTTACAAGAGACCCAAAGTATTCATGATTCCATGAAGATTCCAAAAATCGAATTTATTTCTTAATAAACAATATCATTCTCAGAGGGTGGGTGGTGTCACATAATCTCATAATTGTTTTATGGCAAAAACGAGGGTCGCATTTTGGAAATGAAAAAGTTCCCATTTACCGGAATTTTAAATGAAATCCAGCGCTAAGAATGAAAAAAATGGAAGAAAAAAGAAAATAAAGAAAAAGAAAATAAGAAAAATAGAACTGGAACCAATTTCGTTGTCTTCATCTATGTCGTAGAGCAAAATTATTTCAACCTGTCCCAGTTGGGAATCGAACCCAGGACGTCACAGGGCAGTAGAAGTGTATTTGTATATATCTAGACCCTGTGACATTTACCCTCTTCAATTCAAAATTCGTCCCTGAATATCTTGGTGATCCTTGGTACAGGAATCACGTGAAATGATTTATGAACATAACGGTCGTAGGGTGGGTTATTCACGGTGAGCGCCATTGTTGTAGACTGCGAAAATATTTCAAGCTGTCCCAACCTGGAATCGAAGCAATGTCGCTGGATCTACAGGCAAACACTCTACCACGTCGCTGTAAAAGCCAGCTTCTACTGCCTTGCAGTGGTATATATATCTAGATAGATCCTGTGACATTAATTTGTATAATTAATCACTCTTCACGAAAGTTTTAAAATACGTGTACTTTTGAAATTTTGTTGCAGTCTAGTACCTCTCTGACAAGTTATTTTAAAAATTACGACTTATAATTCACAGCTATATTAATGACACCTCTGTTCCTAATAGAATGTTTTCTAATATTTGAGCCGTGGCATGGGATTTCCAAGAATGTGGTATGTGCGACCAGCAAAGCCTCAGATTAGCCTGCGCATACGTTAGCCCACATACAAGGAAGATCAAAGGTTTGTCATACTTCATGAACTCCCTGCATGGAACAATATAGAGGTTCCTTGAAGGGACAGTACTTTTCTGATAATGTGGGTGAAAGAAATGTTGTAAAAAATTAAGATGAACTGAAATTGGATATTAGAAGAAAAGAAATCTTAATAAACGTGTTTACATCTTTTTTAACATCAATCCAAACAAGTCAAATGTTCTTTTTGAATATCTTTCTCTTGAAAAAAAGGAACTGTTAATAAAAAAGAAAAAAAGAAGAAAGCAAAAATTGTACATTGAATTAACGTCAAAATTGATCAATTGTTCTCTGTTCATAATAGAATGCTTTCTAATATTTTACGCTAAAAATCTACATTTTAGACCCTTAAAGCTGCATAGTCTGTAACTTTTGATCATTTAATTTTAGAACTAATGTTTCTTTTTTTCAAGAACACAGTAAAAAACTAAAATTCAGGTATACGTTTTACCAATTTCTTAAATCTTAACAAAATATCAGTATCAAAACAGCATCATTTATGTCAAAATCAACTGTCTATAATTATTGGAGGGACGCAAATAATTACCAACAAGAGAAAAACACACCTATTTTATAAGATAATTCACTTTTCCGTGCAGTTTTCAGCTATAGTGAACATATTTATTGTCAAAACATAACTTAATTCTACTTTCACAAATGATTTAAAAAGAAAATAAAAAAAAATCGAAAAATGTTCATAGTTGCAGAGTTAGTCTCTTTAAAGTCGCACCACTCACGAATTAATTTATGACTCTGTGAGTCCCATGAAAGGAAGATCAAAATATGTCATACTGAAGGGACTATGAACTCCATGCACGGAGTAATAAAGAGGTCCCTAGAAGGATTAGTACTTTTTGCTAATGTATTTATATTTATCTTGGTGAAAGAAATGTTGAAAAAAAAAAATAAGATGAACTGAAATTGGATATTTGAAAAACAAAATATGCTTAATAAATATAAATACATTTTTATATCCAAAATTTAAAAGTCAACTGTTTCTTTTGAATATTTTTCACTTGAAAAAAAAATAAACGTAGAAACAAAAGAAGAAAAAGAAGAAAGCAATAAATGATACATTGAAGGAACGTCAAAATTGATGAATTGTACCATATTTCCCTAAATAACCTAATGATGTTCAGTCTAACACGTGAGTAAATGTATTTGACTGCCTAATGCTAAGTGTAAACCCTGATCAGATTTCAAACTGGCCTGTGCTTACATTTTAGAGAAGGCATATCTGTCCTAATTATTTAGGTAAGCATGTAAATATAGTTATTTTCATATATAAATAGTAATTGAGTCTACTTAATTAAATTGAAGGGATGTAATTTGTTTGTTTGTTTGATTTGATTCTTTACGTCCCATCAACAATCTTTCAGTTATACAGGGACGGTTCTTCCTGCGTTGAACCAGTACTAAGCTAGGATAAAAGGGATGTAATGCAAAATATTTTCTTTCTGTTTTAGGATAGTGGCTTAATTATAACTGTGAAGAAACCTTGATAGGCTTTAACATATTTAACCCGTTGCATGGGTTAACTTTTTTGTTGTCTGCTATTTTTTTTGCGAAATTTTAATTTCTTTTTTCTTCAGGAATACCATCATTATTATCAAAGTGTCAAACAGGTTCAGTCCGAATCAGAATCTAAAAACTATCAGGCCTGACGTTCGACCAAGGTGTATGCTAAGGTCATCAGCAGATGACAAAGGCAGTCAAAAAGTAAAGCAGTTTTAGTCGAGATCAGGCCCGAAATTTTTTCAGGCCTGATCTGGGTCCAAAGTGTATTCTGTATTTTATTTATGGTTATCAGCGGACGATAATAGCAAGCAAAATAAATTTTTGTAAAAGCAAACAAGAAGTAATGCAAATAGATTCTTCAAACTTTATCCAAATCATAAAAATATATAGAGAAAATAACATTTTTATCATAATTTATGACGTCGCGTCTTGGAGTGATATAACACCATTTATTATATATATATACCTATAAATGATAATCTTTTGAACTGTCTGTTTTCTGGCTATCTGATACCGAAAACCGGATCAATGAACTGAGCTTTTCTGATTCCGTACCACTATCCTTTAAAAGGAGGCTAACGTCGGTTTCCTGTTTCGACGGTGACACTAGCTAAAATAATTTTCAAGCACAGAACCAGAGACGGAAAATATGATAAGGTGACATCAAGAAACGTAACGTAATGGCAACCGATTAAAGCTTTACGTCAGAGCCGTCATTGAGTCTGAGGCCTGACCCACCGTCTTGCAATTAAAGAGGAAAACAAAGCTATAAACCGTGATTGGGTTTAAAACCAGGCATGAAGACTGTCGCATGACATCCAAGTTATATCCAACCTGTATATAACGTTTGATAATCGTTTTGAATTGATCACTTAAATTAGGTTTTCCAACAATTCGCTTGAATTTATAAACTAAATCACCATAAAATATAGGTTTTGATATGCCTTGTTGCTGAAGAGTTTTTAACCAAATGTTGTATTTAATAATTAACTCTGGGTGTCTGTGGTAGAATTTAGAAAATGCTTTTCGAATTTTATGATATCTATAACCCTGTTTTGATAACTTAGCAGTTAAAAATAAGTTTCTGTTGTTGAAGTCATCAACATAAGAACACTCTTGCACAACGAATAAACAGAGAAATATATACACCATAGGAAGGGGAGCGAGGAACATTTCCATCAAGAAATTGGAAATTTACTATTTCAAAATTAAAATCATACCGTTTATCATAAGTTTAAGAAGAAACTATGCCATTTGTTATTGACAAGTTCAAGTCCAAAAATGGAGCTTCAGTATCAGAAGAATTCACCTCATTTAACTGAAGTTCATTAGGATATATCTGACCTACCATTTGTTCAAAATAAGGATTTTTAATATTAAGCAAGTCATCTAAATATCAGGAGGTGGAATTAAAAGCTTTAATAATATAAGTTTTATTATTGTCTGACAACATGTCTAGAGTTAAATCCACTGCTTTCGCTTCAGCAGTGAAAAAAGAAAGACCATCAGGAATATACATTTTATGAGCCGCGACATGAGATGTCCAACAATGTGGTTTGTGCGACCAGCAAAGTCTCAGATCAGCCTGCGCATACGCGCAGTCTGATCAGAGCCTTTGCTTGTCGCTGGAGTATTCTATGAGTGTTAAGCTATTGACCCAACATCATTTGGAGTTTCTAAGCTTAAAAGGAGGCTGCACAGGCACGTCTGAGTTTACACTTGTCAAAATGCCACATTGTTGGAAATCACATGTCACGGCTCATATCACAGTGGCTGTCTGTTATAACAGCACAACCTACTTCTGTTTCTTCTCTTGAAACATCGGTATAGCTGATAATCCTTATAACGAGTTTGTAGTTTTAAAGTACGTAAGGGTGCAAAGATCAGAAATCGATCCAATCAAGTACCACACCTGACCCAGGATACCAATGGGAAAGTGACAAATTCACAGTAGACACCAGAAACGAGAGCCAAGCGGTCAGCCCTTTCCCAGCAGGTGACCACAAAGCACATATAAACAGACGCGCACAAAGACATAGCAAACACAAGACAGAAAAAAAAACATAAAAGATCCACAAAAGAAGTACCGCCTTGGAACGGTCAGTAAAATATTTTACTGGAGGGCTTAAACCGGTTTAACGGCGCCAACCTCACCCTTAATTCAGATGTGGATCAAAACACATAGATATTTGGTTTGCATGAAAGACCCCTAACTTATCAATGTATCATCTCCTAAAACATATAAATCAAGGTATAAGAAGGAGATAAAGCAAAGATGAGGACTCAACAGTAAAAAACTGAATACCGGAGTAAAAGAAATCCAACAGGTAAACCCCGGTGTCCCCGACAGTCCTCTTTTAATTCAAATGAACTCATTACTGTTTTTTCAAAATCATGTTTGTTTAAAAACCAAGCATGAATGTTTGGTGTAAAATGTGTCTCATATTTTGTGGCTTGATATTTGCAGATTCAAAAAGTAGTGAAGCCAAAAGATTTAATAGATTAAGTTTTCTATTCATATAGATCTACATATTTTGGCAGGAATAAAACTTAATGAACAGGATTCTATGGGTTAGCAGCATGTCTAATATAATATTGTAGAGAAAGCTTCTCTCTGCGTGAAGATAATGATGGTTCATCTGTTTCAACATACGAGCGACTAGCATCAGGAGAAGTTCTAAACACTCCTAAAACTAATCTTAGGCCCAGGTTATGTATAGGATCAAGCAATTATGATTTTCTTGAAGAATCATTTATAAAAAAAGTAAGAGATTATGACCAGGAAATGCAACAATCACACCCTGTAGACCAACTCATGGCAGCGCAAGGAAGATACACAGAACACCTACATCCACACGACATCAAAAGGCACTAAAGCAAAGCAACCAGTCCACCTTCTACCCAGCGAGATGATTTTCATACCAGAAACGACACAAGGCACCGCACAATAAAAAAGGCACTTAAACAAAAAAAAAATACAAAAAAAACACACACACACACACACACAAAACAATGTATGGACAACAACATACATGTAACCATCGCCTTAGATTGGGCAGTAGCTGAAGCCACCAGGGGGCTATTTAAATCTTACTTGCTAAATATTCAGCATAGATTCTGCTTTGTCAAAATACACAATTTGTTTAGCTCGCGTGGAGGCTTCCTCACTAATCCAATGTATCATCACGGGAAAACAATCAACTCAATTAGCAAACTGTGATGAAACAAAGAAAAGAGCACTCAACTCAAAAAACATTCAGAGATAAAGGAAACCCACAGAAGACTCTTTAGGCCAAGCCAAAGACAAACATCTAACACTGACCCATGTACTTATGTAATAAATAATGGATTCTTTTCCGAGGCTTTCTTGTTTAAACCGCGAGGTGGGCGTAGCCCTCTGAGCGGTTTAAACAGAAAGCCGAGGAAGAATCCTTTATTTAGCTTTAGTATGGCCCAGGCACAAATAAACACGTGTTACTGATACCTGGCGATATTTACATTCGCTCCTCCCAGCATCCGGCCTAAGCTGCCAATTATATTACATTTACCTACGGGTTAATTTGTCGCTATTTAAGAAGTTCCCGCCTACATCGCTGTTTATTTAAACTTGGAAGTTAGAGTACGGTTTTAAGCTCCTCCTTCGTCGTTTTTCTAGGGTGTCTGATTTAAACATCAGCAAAGATCAAAGAAAAAAGCATCGGCCATACTACAATGAAGATTTCTGCTAGGGTCTTCATTGAATCTGAGGCCTGGTCAAACGTCGTATAGCTATAAATCGTGAATAGGGTTTATAACCAGGCATGCAGACTGTCATATAATATCCATGTTATATTGAACTCTTTTATAATGTTAGATGGAAAGAAGGCGTTCTGAACGATTTTGGAATAAATAAAGTAAATCGCCATAAAATACTGGCTATGATAGGGCTTGTTGCAAAAGCGTTTTAAAGTCTCTCTCATAACAAAACAAAAACATATGCAACAAGAGTAGCACCATAAGTGCCCATTGAACTTCCTACAATATCGAGCCAAATGTAATAACTATATTGTCCAAAAGATAACTGAGGGCACCACAAACTTTTGACATGACCATAAAGTATATTTTTTTGGTTGCCTAATAAAATTATATTATGTTATGTTATATTATGTTTAGAAGTGAAAAAGCCTGTTCCTTATTAAAATCTAAATAAAAGTTTGTCCAATTAATTCCGTAGGGTTTTCTTTGGTTTGATTTTGGGGCTTTGTAGTGTAGAAAGTATATAAAAATAAAAGTAAGTAAGAGTGCAAAGATCAGGAATCGATACAATCAGGTACCACACCTGACCCAGGATAAGTCATATTGTTGACACACTGGATGCTAGAAAACCAAAACAGCCATATAGTCTTACTTTGACCTGACTAAAGACCAATAAGCAGTGTAGTTAGGTGTGAACCCCCTAAAGTATGATACGTTTAATGTTGTCAATGCTTTCAAGTATTTAATTTTGAGATATTAATATTGGGTATGAACTGATTTAAAAAAAAAAAAAAAAGAAGAACGCCAAGGAATTTAGATCCCTCAACAGCTGGAATAGGTGATGCAAATGTAATACAGGATTTTCACGTTGCTTGGGCAACTGGTAGAAATGTACACACCGTGTTTTTGATTTGGAAAAATTCAAACCATTGTTTGTTGCCAAATTTCAATCTTATTTAATTTTTGCTGGAGTTTACGTTCAACAGATGCCATGCGAGTTAAATGATAACATATACAAAAGACATCATCGGTAAGTTTTTTCATTTGGAAAAATTAAAACCATTTTTTGTTGCCAAATTTCAATCTTATTTAAGTTTTGCTGTAGTTAACGTTCAGCAGATGCCATGCTAGTTGAATGATAATATATACAAAAGACATCATCGGTAAGGTTGAAGTCAACGAATAATAAATAAAAACAACGAAATGAAACAAAAACGTTTGAATGTTGGAAGTCAACCTTGTAATTCTAACTTATGGATATCTTTCAGAATGCCATATCAGTGGTTGCACAAAGTGTTTGCCAAATCGATAAACACAGCAACATCATGTTCCTTCTTTATAAAAACATCTTGTATGAAAGTTTCTAATCTAAATACATTATCATTTGTACTGAGGTCAGATCTGAAGTCAAACTTGAACCACATTATATGTTTATTAGATTCTAAAATCCAAGAAAGTATTTTATTTATAATTTTTCAAGTGTTTTACAAAGTCAACTTGTAAGAGATATAGGTCTATAATTGTTTGGTTCTGTAGGATCTTTACTACACTGAAGTATTTTAAAAACGCAAAAATGAAAATCATTATTTTTTTTTGTACCGGGAACATTTTCAGCCTTCTCTAACAGATAAAATCGGCTGGGAACGGCACTATGCTTCTATGAATACCTTATACCAACGTTTTTACAGACACTGACCACCATCAGCTACGCATAGCTGGTTTACTATGTTTTGCACATGGCGTCCCTATAAATCAATGAAGCAAAATATTATATCATTTCACATATAGCCTGTATATATACATGTTTAAAAACACTGTAGGTATAGTTTTATAACTGTTTTAATCATTTGTCTAAATGAACGATCTGGTGCAATTCGAATGTTGCAAGCTGGGTTGCGTGTTTATGACGTCATGTGATATTATAATTGTCATTCATCAACTAAACAGCCCCTAATGATCGTTATCAGGCTACAGGAAATGTTTTATATTGACACAGGTCTTGTTAACTAAAATGATGACCCGAAGTTAAGACGGCAACTAACGTCGAGAGTATCGACGATTTTTGCACCGCCGATATCCGTTCTGGCTGGCTACTGTCAGTGCCAGACGAATAGTAGGGCTGTGAGGATAATTTCTATCCAGATATTTAATAAAAATATTTAAATACAATAACTTTTAATCACGTCTGATTTCTAGACAAATTTCAAATTGCAACTTTAGAACTTGAGGGTAATGTTATTCGATCGGCTGTTGCCCTAACATTATTTATTATTTTGATATGAAGTTTAAAACATGTTTGGCTGACATGTTGATATTCATTGTTGCCAAATCTCAAAACAATTGAGGCCTTTAAAGTAAGTATATCTAATGAATTTCAAATTTTGCGATTTTAAAGTCCTTCAGTGTAGGTTTGAGAATAAGAATTATTGTTGCCAATCGCAAACGTTGTGGACACTCACCACTTGCCCAAATCTTATCATATATTTTCAACAGAATGTCAAGTGAATAGTTTGGAAGATGTTTAAGCATTCGGTTTAAGAAGTATTTATTTGACCAGTCACTGCTACATAAGTACAATATAATGATGTTATGAATGGTATGCGTAGTCTAAGCACATCATATGATAGATAGATAGATAGATAGATAGATAGATAGATAGATAGATAGATAGATAGATAGATACCCCTTTTCTAGCAGGCGCTCAAGGGGGCCGAATTCAAACGTCCTACTAACGCTGATTTGGCGTATTAGTTCATCATCGATGTTATCCAAACGTTTTTGTTTCAATTTGTTGTTTTTATTTGTTATTCGTTGGCTTCAAGTGCCTGCCAAGTCTATAAATGTAATCGAAAAACATTTGCAAAAATACACATGATGCAGCACACGACACTTTCACACATATCACACAGGAGATCATTGGGCACTGGATAAGTCAGTGCATTTGCACAGACTAACCGAGATCAGAACCACCTGCGCACACTATGTAATGTGGCAGACTATGTTAAATATAAATTTTGCACAATTGCACAAAGAATGACCCAGTGCCAATGCAATAAGTCATGATCACCAAACCGCTGGCTGGTCAAAATGTATATATAAACATTCTATATAGAGAATTGACTTGACTCCTATCGTTCTAGGTATGTAATAGATGTGGATAACACACTAGGCAAGTTTTAAGCAAATCTGTCTGACTTGACAATTGAATCTTGAATTTGTTAGAAAATGTTTACGAGGGGGGTTCAATATGTAATGAAAACCCATTCATAACTCCATCCACAAACGCGTTAGGATATAATGTCATATGCCAAACGAAAGATCAAAGCGTCGCCGTTATAATGGTGCCTAAACATTATTTTATCTTTCCAAATTCAATATGTTACAGGCTTTTTAAAAAGCACACTAATATACACTGCATATATTTTCCTCCGAATTGTAAAGGCTCATTTTAACAAAGGTAGAAAGGCATGCTGTATTTTCTTAAACAAACATTTAATATGCATGAATCACATATCCTTAGTTTTCTGACTCATTTCCCCTTTATCTGCTATAACAATACAAACTTTTGACCGGTCCTGATGTCTCGTGCAAACGGTTTTAGTACGTTACCCCCTCTTACGTTGACGTCGTTTAAAGCAATGAACGTAACACTAAAATACGTATGGTTCTTGAAAATCGGAAATGTGGCTTTGTACCAGGAAAAGACAATTTTGATTGTATCGAAGTTTCAGTAGACACAGTACATAGGCAGCAGACCAGCTAAACTGAAACCAATATCTAGGGGTATCTCATCTGAGTGGTGTACCATTTTCGTTTCCTATAATTTTATTGTCTGAAATTAGCCAGCCAGAATATGTACATGTTAATGCGGGTAGTAATGTCCAAATAAAGCATCCGGATGCAAACATCGATGAAACGCGGTATTTTGTCTGATCCATTTCAGTGTTAGCCAATGATGGCATTCTTTTAACAGATTTTCTTATTTCAAATGACGTACTTGGGGGTACTTAATGAGTGAGATTAAATATGGAGTTTTCAAAATCGGCTATATTTCTTGCAAATGAACATCGAAGCGACCAGAAAAAATGTTGCAAAAGATTTTCGTATGAATTTTCGCTGTGTATTCGTTCACGCAAAAACGACTCTGTCAATGGAATGCCAGAAAAAGTAGCATCAATGAGGATTTTAACCAAAATGACAGCCTCAGTATTTCATAGATTATGAAGCAACTTCAAAAATTTTTGCAGGTATTAATCTCCAATATATGGATATTTACCACACGAAGAAGCAGTTTGAAAACATCCCTGGTTCATGTAGTTATCTGCTTTTGAAAACATTGTTTTATTTCATATCGCAGTGTACTTCAGCACCCTATCTTGAATGTGGCTTGTGTAAATTAGATAATGAGCTGGACAACTGCAATTTTACATATATTTAGCCAAGAAACAGACCTTTTGATTAAAGTAATTACGAAGTGTGTAAATATAAAACTTTTAGATATACTGGGCTGTTTTCATTACATATTGAACGCCCCTCGTAGTTATATTACTCTGTTGAATTTTCTTTTCCAAACAGGAGTTCTTTAGCTGTGAAATTTCCAAGATTGCCAGGCAGCATTCGTGAAAATTGGACAAGTAAAAGGGAAATGAGTTGCACTTCAAAGCCCCCACACTGACACGAGGGACTGGGGACAATGTGTTTTTGTTAGGAACGGTACTATAATTGAAGAAACAACAAGCCACACGCACCTAGATCTCACTTTCTCAAGTACATGCACATTAGACAGACCGCGTCAACACTATATCAGATAAAGTCTGGACAAGACTCAATTTCTTAAGGGTTCTCAAGTTCAGAGACAGCAGGAAATCACTAGAGAAAATACACTTCCAACGATGCTCGATTACAGAGACTCAGTCTGGGACAAATGCTCTTCAGATCCAAAGAAACAGTTGGAAGCAATTCATACTGAGGCTGGTAAAATAATCATGGGTGCTACAGAACTCTGCAGCATCGACTTGGGGTTGGAGACACATTAAAGTCGCCGCAACAAAAACAAACTTGAAATAGTGTTTTTTTTTTTTCATATTCTGGTCCTTCAGAGATATTGGGATCTGACAGGAAAGCGGAATACCGCTTAAGCCGGTGCTAAGGGCGTGAGAATTGTTGTACTTTGCATTAGTTCTCATGAGTTGTTCCTTTTCTTGTGCCTTGTTCTTTGTCTCTTCCTTTTTCATCCTTTCCAATGATGCCGCCTTTAGAACTGGCAACAGACGAGGAGATGATAGTCTTGTTTTTATTCTGTGTTTCCTCTTGTATTTTTTGGTTTGTTTTGTTTGGCGTTCTGTGTAATGTCTTCTGTTTGGCTACTTTTGTCTTCAGTCTGGGTTGCTTTGTTGTAAGTGTTAGGTTTTAGTACACTTGTTGCAGTGTGAAATCGTTCATACTGTTTACCAGCTTCAGGAAATGAGATGTTTTACTCACATTTGATTTTGAGAAGTTTCTTCTTTTATAATATTCAATAATCCGCATCACCTAGTTATATAGTTTATAGATAAGTAGACGTCCATTTTGTTACCAAACAAAATGAGGGTCTATTGTAACGCATTTTGCAACCTTTTGACAAAATGCATTACATTTGCCACACATTTGCTTCCCACTGGAGCATTTTGCTACCAGGTAACAAAATGAAGGGAAAGTTATTGATATGACGGGCAGTACCCACACTTTTGTAACCCACACTTGTCGCTGAAAGCTGAGGATCGTTCTCAACCTAAATTGAATCTGCACCCAAAACAGAAATGAACCACAAACCAAACTGAATTACTTTTAACATACCCTAGAATCTAACCGTACAAAGCTAAACCAAACAGAATCAGAAATGAACAGAACCAAACGCAGAACCGAATCCCTTACTGAACTAAGTCTAACACGAACCTAAAGGCGAAACAAACTGAACTCCATACAACCCGGAAGCAAACCAAATTATGCGGCTGTATATCGAGCCGTCTGCCAATAGGAATCGCCCACACCTTCAATCAATAGCCCAAACGAACATCAAACTGAAAAGAATGGAACACTGAATTTAACAACAACATACAATTACCAAGAATTGAACCTAACCACGAACGAAACCAATCTGAACCCCCGAATGACCAAACAAAACACTAATCTAAACCTGAACCAAATCCATCCAGGCCTATAACCCAAACATAAACTGAATTGAACCTTGGTCTGAGCCTAACTGATTACCGAACCTAACCTAATAAGCAATTACCACAATCACACGCTGCAGACCAGCCCACGACACCACGAGAAAGAGCCATAGAAATCAAACAGTCACAAGACATCCAGAACAATTAAAATAAAACAACCAGATCTCTCTTCCTCAACAAGATGATTGCAAAACTAGAAATGACACTAAATACTGCATAACAAAACAAGTACAAATACACTGGGAGCAACAATAAACAATGAATAAAAAACAACAGAAACACCACCTTTAATTAGAATGGACAGCAGCCTAAGCCACTGGGGGGTAGGAGGCAATATTCATTTCACTGGTACCAAATCTTCGCCCTCGATTATGTTGTTTTTAAAACATAAAAATGCTTAGCTCGCCTGGAGGCTTCCTGATTTATTCAATGTATCAACACAGAGAAACAATCTTCCCAAATGAAAAATAGTAAGTGAGTATAACACAATATAATGAAACAAAGAAAATGGCTCACAGCTCAAAGCTAATGAGAACTAAAGAAAACCTTAACCTGAGCCATGGTGGGCCCAGCCATAGACAAGCATCAGGCAAGGCTGAAAGCTTTATGTCAGCCCCATCATTGAGTCTGAGGCCTGTCCTACCACTGTGCAATTAAAGTGGAAACTATATCTATAAACCGCTATTGGGTTTATAAGCAGACATGCAGACTGTCGCATTATATCCATGTTATATATAACCTTTTTAACGTTGGGATATATTTTTTGAATTGATCACTAAAATTAGGCTTTCTGACAGTTCTTTTGAATTTGTAAGCTAAATCATCATAAAATACTGGCTCTGACGTGTCCTGTTGCAGAAGAGTCTTTAAACCTATATTGCATTTAACAATCAACTCCGAGTGTCTGTGGTAGATTTAGAAAATATTTTACGAATTTAATGCTATCGATAACCTTGTTTTAATAACTGAGCAGTCAATTATTGGTTTCTGTTGTTGAAGTCACTTACATTAGAACATACTCTCACAAAACGAATAAGGTGCAAAAATATACACCATAGTGAGGGAGCGACGGACATCTCCATCAAGAAATGGGAAATTAACTATTTCATAATTAAAGGGGACAGCAACCCTAATGATAAGTATGTTTTATCAGATAAAGCTCTATAAACCATGAATTTTGATACAAGTATCATCAAAATCGATTGAAAATGGGGAAGTTATGGGCACTTAAAGAATTCAACATGGCCAACATTTAGCCACCATTTTGAATATTTAATTAGTTTTCGTATTTTTTTCAACTGCTTAATTTTTAGTTGTCAATACTATCAAAACATCTGTGTTTCGCAGATATGCAGCTTTATACATAAGGAAAATGTTTTATTAAAGATAGTTGCAAGTAATCCATTGGTTTGTCTTTTATTTTGATTACGCATATTCAATTAGGCTGTGTGACGTCTCTCAGCCTACAATATGGCCGCTTCCATTACAGTCCATTTGCAAATATTCAAACGCCTACAACTTCTTTGTTTTTCAACCGATTTAGATGAAACTGGTATCAAAATACATGGTTTATTAAGATCTTTCATATAAAACATAGTAATCGTCAGGGTTGTCGTCCCCTTTAAGATAATCCTGTTTATCATAGCTTCCGGATGAAACTATGTCATTTGTTATGGACAAGTCCTAGTCGTCCAAATAGGGCTCTTCAGTATCAAATGCATTTGCCTTATTTAACTTAAGTTCAGTGGGATATATGCGACCTAGCATTTGTTTGAAATAAGCATTATCAGTATTAAGCAAGTCATATAGATATCTTGAGGTAGAGTTAAATGTTTCAATAACATCAGCTTGGTGTCTCAGATAGAGACAATAACGAGCCTATCTCATAACAAAACAAAACAAACAAATCTGCAACAATACAAGCACAACTGGTCCTCATTAGAATAATAACAATCTGTCTATACAATTTTGAGCAAAATCTTGTAAATAAATTGTCCAAAAGATAATGAAGGGCATCTCAAACATTCTGACATAACCTCAAATTATATCTTTTAGGTTGTTTGGAAGTGAAAAAGCGTGTTTCTCATTAAAAACCATATAAAGTGAACCCTCTCTGTTAAAAAGCTGTTCAATTATTGCAGTTAGTTTTTCTTTGATTAGAGGCAGTGTAGTATATAGAGTAGAGATAACATATGTAGACAAACTAGATGCTAGAAAACCTTTAGCTTTTGATTTATTAAGAAACTCACCTGAATTTTAATGGACTAAACTAGACCAATTCTCTCACAAACTGTTTCACAATATTAAATAAAATGTGTTTTTACCACAATGAGACAAGAAGTCAAAAGTATAGACAACTCAGTAGTAGTAAATGAACTAGAATCAGCAATAAAACGTGACTTATAGAGTCTTTTTAAGTTTATGTAACCAGTATAACGTAGGAAACTTGCTATGCCCTCATCAACAAATACACTAAACTTAGCAGCCATATGGCACCGATGCCTATCAACGACAGACCTCTCACCAAAGAACCAAACATTAGAGAGTAGACAATAAGGTAAGTTTTGGTCTTTTATTCTCTATTGCATCTGATGTATGCTGATTGTCTTACTTTTCCTATTGGTATTATTGAGGTATATCTAAAAATTAATTGCATTGCCCCTTGATTATTGTCCACTTTACGTCTTATTTGCATATATAGGCATTATTAAAATAAATATAACACACTAAAACACAATTTCCATCGATTTAGCATGAGTTTTGGAGTGGAGACAAAACGATATGCAGCTAGCCGTACAGTCCCCAAAACGATGGGACCTGAACAACAGCGGAAGCATTTGAACTGAATGGGCACTGAGCTATCAGGTAGGTAATGAGAACTGATCCTGAATAGTCGCTTTATCGTTTCACTTAGTTAAAAAAATATATAAATATCATGGCTTCAAGAAAGACGGAAAGCAAAAATACATCATTCACTGGAGACAAATCACCGATGCAACAGAAACAGCTGGTTAATGGTTCCAAATCGAAGCAAATATGGAAAAAAAAACTATATTTCCTTTCAAATGCAATTATATATGGATAATCAGTGTACGAAATATGAACCAACTAAGCCTAAGCACGTAAGATACCGGTATATTTGCGTTGTAAGCCATACACATTTAGGTATTTGGACCTTGATCTTGACTCAAGGGTCAAACATGGAATCCAAAAGCTTCATTGTCATCTACACACCTCTGACAAACATTTTGTCAAATATGAATGTCCTCCGCCAATGTAAGAGGAGTTTTTGTTGCAATCCATACATCCTGATTTAATGTATATTTGAGCTTGACCTTTGATTCCAATGTCATATTGGCAATCCAAAACATTGTTGTCATCTACACAATTGGTTGATTCAATTTTGTATCACTCTGCGTCACCGTATGTCACTGAAACGCTTCTATGACCTGACAATGTGCAAAATTTTCGAAAATGTTTTAATGTAAAAAAAACCCCACACATTCTATTGCTAAATACTGTAATACCAATCACTGTTATGGTTTGGCTATCAAAAATGACTTGGTGTTTTCACATGCCATTCACTGCTCGCTACTTTTTAACGGCAGTATTTTGAGTAATGGATTCCATTTCGTGTATTAACACAATACGCATTTTTCGTAAGTGTTGTGCCAATCAAGAATATATCAAGTGCGCATAGCCGAGAATCCAAGCAGTCCTAACAAGCAATAAGCTTACGGATGGTTATGTGGCCCACCAGGATTTAAATGTTGGATTTCTTTTGCTCCAGTATTCAGTTGATTGTACTGTTGAGACCTTATCTGTCTTTAATCTCCCTTTTTATATCTTGATTTGTATGTACTCTGAGATGATGCATCGATGATCGATATGTTAAGGATCTTTCATGCCAACCAAACATCTTGATCCACATCAGAACTAAGGGGTAGGTTTGTACCGTTAAACATGTTTAAGCCATCCAGTGATATTTGCTGACCGTTCCAAGGTGGTGCTTCTATTGTGTATATTTTGATTTTTTATTCATGGTTCATGTTTGTCTTTATTATGCTGTCTTGTCTGTCCCTTGCAGCTTTGTGATCACCTGCTGGGAAAGGGCTGATCTCTTGGCTCTCTTGTATGTTGTATTTTATTGTGTTTTGCCACTTTTCCATATGGTGGTCTGGTTCCGCTGTGGTACTTGAATTGTATCGATTACTGATCTTTGTCTTCCTCTCTACATGTACTTTCATATTTAGAGTTGCTGCGTTACTCATTTCACTTTTGAATTGTAACTTAACAAATATTTAACAAAAAAAATGTGTCAATATTCAGTTGTAAAAAATATCTCAGCTTTCAAATATTACTGTCGGTTTATCTGATGCCTTTGGGAAAAGGGGATCACTTATACTGCCAAGTTGCTATTGTCACCAACCGGTAGCAATTTATCTGTGAAAGTCATGCGGAGTATAATTTGCGTTCTTCGTTAGCATCTTCTAGCCAAAAATAGTTCAAGATGCAATGCCTAAATGAAATACCGTGAGATCTCGCGAGAATGGCCAAATCATATTATTTTTTAAAACCCCTTAGATAGTCGTGTGCGTAGACAATAACCCATACCAAGACCCTATATATACTAATGAAACCAGGATAGCTTTTTTTAAGAAAAAGCTAGAAGTTAGAAATAGTCTTTTATTGAGAAGTGGCTACCTAGGTGAGTATGCTCATTCCTAAGGCCATGAATCTGTCTAAGGGATAGCGAGATAGATACAATTGTGTTGTTGTTGCTGCTGTTGCTGCTGCCGCTGCTGCCGCTGTTGTTGTTGTTGTTGTTGTTGTTGTTGTTGTTGTTGTTGTTGTTGTTGTTGTTGTTGTTGTTGAG
>CAXHUL010000149.1:0-60147 GCA_964019695.1 Loripinus fragilis
TATTTCCGCACTTCTGATATTTATCTAATTCCACTTGTATCCTTGGATCCATCAGGCTTTCACTTGCGAACGAAATAGATGCCAACCATTGAAAAAAAAAAGAACCAATATACGACGTGTACTGCATCAGTCGTCATCAATATCAGCGCTTCCTGAACATCCTTTTTTGGGGATGGCTCAGTGGCGCAGTTGGTAGCGTTGATGTCTGGTGTAGTGCTGGGCGGTGTTGCCGAGGTCGTGGGTTCGAATCTCGCTAGAGGCAAAATATTTACAGCATCTATCGGCTCAGTTGATTCACTATATCCCTCTATTATATATATATATATATATATTAAATCGAGCGAACCCCTCTGGATCCGCCACTGGTCACAAATCACAGACAAACACATGACAACAAGGAACACAGACAAGCAAAGTAAGTAAGGGTGCAAAGATCAGGAATCGATACAATCAAATACCACACCTGACCCAGGATACCAATGGGAAAGTGACAGACTCACAGTAGGCACCACAAACGAGAGCCAAGAGGTCAGCCCTTTCCCAGCAGGTGACCACAAGGCACATATAAACAGACGCATACAAAGGCATAGCAAACACAAGACAGAAAAAACATTAAAAAGATCCAAGCAAAGACACATACATAAAAGCAAGAGCACAGTAAAACCTGTGTAAAACGGCAACTCTCAAAAAGACAGAAAATTGGTTTTCAAGACCAATTATCGCTTAATGCAGGTCAAAAGTATTGCAAAATGCTCCCTTTTGGAGCATTCTGCAATACTTTCGACCTTCGGCTACCATTTCTCATTAAAATCTGTGTTTTGTCTATTTTTGAGTGGCCGTTTTACACAGGTTTTACTACACATTTATTAGCAAAGCCAGCAACACTCTCGGCTTCCTCCTCAGATGATCAAACTAGAAAATAGACGGAGAAGTATATATACATCGATCACAGAACCAGGCATCCTCGGTTCCCAGGTGTGACCCCTCCGAGCAAAACTGGGGCAACAACAAAAAACTTATAACAGCAAAATTATCGCCTTAGAACGGACAGTAGTCCCAATGAATCATCACTGAGAAACAATTTAAATCAAATTTAATAACTAACCGTGGTGAAACAAAGAAAATGGATTATAACCCATGGACAACCTGGGCTGCAGAAAAACGTACTAGTTAAACCACCGTATGGGCCCAGGGAAAGACAAACGCCAGGCACCATCCCACCGATGAAAGTTTTATGGTAGGACCGGACCATTGAGCCTGAGACCTGACCCGCCGGTCGGACAGACAGGCAGGCGGGCGGGCGGGCGGGCTGGCAGATAGATACATAGATGATTATGATAAAAATGTTTTCCACCAAAACAGTATCTTTTATGGTCAGGTCTAGACCCTTTATCAATTTAGTAGAATTAAGGGACTCAATAAATAAATGCACTCAATAAATAAATACAATATATAAAATTTGTCGATAACCGTATTGTCGGTGACCTATCTTGTCGGGGAACTGTCTCGATTTTAACACGGTTATAATGCGGCTAGTCAAAGAAATGTTGTTAAATATTATTTGATTGGATTGTAATCAACCAATGAACAAGCGCGTTATATCGCCTCTTCTGCCATAGAGTTGTAAGGAGTTTTCGTGTCTGCAGAGATAAGCGGTAAAATCGAATTTTAAACACACTTTCACTCGATACGTGTTATATTTCCTAACTTATTCGTTACCCAAGCATAAACTTATGTTTTCTTCGAAACTTCTAGTGAATGAAAATATTGTAAAAGGCATAAAATTGATATTCTTTTCGTGTCCCTGTCAGAGCTATAAATAAACAGGTCCATGGAAACACCCAAACCACCCTAAAACCAGCTTTACTGAATTCATAGCAAAAGGATCATGCAAGATCTAGATGCATGGAATTAAGTCGCTTTAATCTGCCCTGAAAACGGCTTTTAATATTGGGGATATTGGCGACAAAACTTTGGGTCCGCCTAAACTAGAGTATGCAGAACCCATCTGGAGTCCTTACTCGAAACTTCAGATTAACCAGGTTGAGAAAAGCTGGCTGGACCTGCAGGAGATGGCGAAATACAAGTAGTGTTGGCTAGGTCTAAGATTAGGCCTAAGAATGGATTTTTCTGTTATGCCCCATTCTTAGGCCTAATATTTTTGGTCACATTTTGTTCAAAAAGCAACACTCTAGCATTTGACTCAAAAGTTTATATATGGAACAATTTGACTGGTGTAAAATTTATTGTAATAGTAAGTCCCTTACCTCTAGTTGGTGCTCACACAAAAATATGTCCAAAATATTGAAAATCCACTTTTGTAGCAGCAAATAATGATTTGTTTACAAAAAATGTCCAAAAACACATATGTTGACACAGTGACATCTCAGTATTATGAATGGCTGTGCATTGTTGGTAAATTTGCATGAAGAGAATCTGTTAAACCATTGGCTGCTGCCCATTGCATGGTCACCTGACCATAACTGTTAGTCACATGATATATCTGCTGATGTGGCTCACTGATTCCTGTCTCCAAATTTATAGCACTAAGAGCAAGGGAACCAGTGACAATAACCTTGACCCAAAATGGAAGCTATAGGTCAGGAGATGCATGTGTTCTGAAACTTTGTTGATCTTTCTGGTTTGTACATTTTTATGTTTCATTTTTCTCATGCATTATATTTCATTTGGATGCTCAGTATTTGCCCTAGGCTTACAGAGTATATAGAAATGGGGGAACTATGAATAAATACTTACAACTTACATTTGTAAACAAACTGTAGTGTAAACAATACTAATTTTGATTCTATTGTACAAAAAAACCATAACCTAGTTTGACCATGATGAAACTTACAAACTAGGTTATGGTCCCAGAACTAAATGTTGGCGAGATGCTTGATAAGCTTGAGTGATCATCTCTTGAGGCACGTAGGGATTGGTCCTCCCTGCTTCTCTTTCATAAAATACATTCTGATGCTGTGTCCATTGAATAAGACAAGTACCTGACCCCTGCTCAAAGTTTGAAATCTACCAGGGCATCACACAGTGCCCAATATTGTAGATACCAGACATACAGAGATGCCCTGAAGAACTCATTTTTTCCCAGAACTATTCCACAGTGGATGGTCTTTCTCCTTCGGTGGTTTAGGGCACTCCTCATTTAGTCAAAAACCAGCATAAAGATTTTTCTTGTTTTTTTTGTTTTGTTTTATAATTTTTACTTCAAAATTCACACTCCCTGGCGTAATGATTGCATGCGATTGTGCCAGTAGTAAAAGAAAGAAAGAAAGGGATATAGATCTACATAAACCGCTAAAGCCCTTCTGACAGTGGCTTCAGTGGGTACATTCTCTTAATAGGTCATCCAGGTATTTTCCGCTTTATCTAATTTCATGTTGAAGAGCTCGGCCGAATAACTCGTTGAACACAATGCCAGACGCTAATTAAAAACCATACAAAATCTTGAATTCTTAATCAATAATATATCCATAAATATGTCCGAATTTATTACACTTGCTTTATCAAAAGGAAATCGTCTTCAAAATAGATGGGAGCGCAGTGGCTCAGTGGTAGAGTGCTTGACTTGAGACCGAAGGGCCGCGGGTTGGAGCCTCACCGGCGTCACTGCGTTGTGTCCTTGAGCAAGTACATTAATCCTAGCTTAGTACTGGTTCAACCCAGGAAGACCCGTCCCTTTATAACTGAAAGATTGTTGATGGGACGTAAAGAATCAAATCAAACAAACGAACAAACAAAAATCAAAATAGATGCTGAAAATTCTAACACAAAATTTTGGGTAGTCTTAAGGATATTGCGAGTTAAAGATTCACAAAAATAAGTAGGGATAATGGAGAATTACCTGTGTATTCACCGAGTGCGTAAAGCGCCGCGATCAACCAGAGCGGGATGTGACGTATCACAGTCACTGTTTAAGAGAATAGCCTATATATAATTATTAAAGCGTTTCATCCTGGCGTGTGGATATTTCCAGTGTGTAATCATCATCATTATCTTCATCCAGGTGAAGGGTTGAAATCCAAATTGGAATGTCGAAAACCCTGTGTCAAATCTGTGTCAGGTGTAAAATTTTTTTTTTACTCACTCACCCTGCAGGACTAGTGGGTGGAAAAAGCTTCTCACCCTCATGACATTGTCGCTCGCCCTTAAGGACTGATCATACATGTACTTGAATCATATTGATAAACATTTACTCTTTTTCAGTATAAGTGTACTTTAAATTGTGTTTTTTTTTATATCAGAGTCGTTCTGCTGAGGCTTCATTTTCTTTGTCTCTCATTATCTCCTCCCCCTATTTTCTTCCCTTAAAACAATCTAATGTCTCGCTGTGACATTTAATTTGGGCAGCAAAGTGGTACTATTGACCGGTGTTGATGTAAACAAAAATGCGGTGTTCAATGTCTGAATTCGCCCACCGTTTTTGAGGACCTCTGTGGTCAAACTCCCCATATAGAGGTTCTGCAAATAAATTCTACTCAAAGGCGGCCGCTGGGGAGTTAACTGCAAACAGATAGAAAATGCACATGCATAGTTGTAACTGTCAGATATAAACATCCAGTTTGCGATGAAAAAGATCGACGATCTGTAGTGTTACTTTTGTTTAGTCTTTGCTAAATGATAAGATGCATCTAACAACATTGAAGTTCAGGTCAAAATGTGTGATGCCGCATGTTTCAAAAGAGTCATTTTCTCATGAGTTCTCTGGCCATATCAATTTCATTGTACTCTTTATAGGAAGTGACTAACAGTTTCTTTTGCTCCACATTGACATAAATCAGTTTATCATATGATGTCACTTCTGTGAGTGAAATAACGTCATGCAATAAAATCGATAAACCACCAGTGGTTTACAGATTTTCGGGAAAAGTTATGATGTCTATAACAGCGTTGCATAGATAATGACAAAATAATCACATTTTTACTCAAGAAATGATATTTCAAAGTAATCTTTTGTCATATGATATGATAAATAGAATCTAACATTCGTGCTCCTGTATTATTGAATTTATTAAACTTGTTGCGAAAAAGAGATAAAATGCTCAGCAAGTCTCACATTTTATTTCTTTTCCTCAACTTGTTTAATAAATTAAATAAAACATGAGCACTCATGTACGATCCTCTATGTCTTTAATATTGCACTTGTGCAGACTCAGATATTCATTTAGCCCTTAACATAACCTGTTCTTAATTGTTAAATAATGCTCTCCTCTACTGATGAATCAAATGAATGTTGTTTTTATGTCTCACAAAAGGGCTGAATGTTACTTTTGTATACAGGTTCCTACCTCTATCTGCTGTCTCCCACCTCTCTTGCCAAGTTTCCGTTTTATATTACCAGATTTCTTTACTGCTATTTTCACATCACCAAATGAGGTGAAGATGTGCAAAACATAAGTTTTGTCATGATTGGTTGGTGTGTTCATGAGCTATGTGCACTTACGAGTAAAAATACCCACTTTTTTTTTTAGGAAAAAAGGGTATATTAATTTCCTACCAAATGCATCTGTCTGTAAGTGCGTCCCTCAGTTAGCCACGTTTCTTGTAATTCTATCTCCTCCTAAACCATTGGACAATGAACAGGTGCATAGCATAGCTCACATGATGTAGAGGGTATTGGACAACATTTCATGTAACCTTGACCTAAAGGTCAAATACTGTATTTTCTTGTAATTGTATCTCCTCCCAAACCGTTGGGTATAGCAACTTTAAACTTTACAGGTGCATAGGTTACATGATGTATAGGGCACTGGACAATATTTCAAACACCTTTAAGAAGAGAAAAATCAAAAAAAATTCAGAAAGGCGATACATTTTTTTGGGTAGGGCCTGTTTAGGGTGGGTAGGTAGTAGCACGGCTAAACATGTTTTTGAGGTCCGCCTTAGTGCAAAAGCTACTCACAGGTTTTCAATAAAAAAAATACAGAATATTGACTTTTTTCCTGGTTCAAAATTACTTGTAAATGATACATTTTGTAATTGAATTATTCACTCTTTATGATATATTTGTTAGCACTGATTTGATGTTTGAATCAAAGGGGGAACATAACACTATAATTTATGCTTAGAAACTCTTAATGTAGGGGAATGAGAGGCATTGAGGGCAAACCCTAAATTTGTGTGTGTTTGCATTTTGCAACTAGCCAAGGCTCTGTTCAGACAGTGCCTATGCTCTGGCTCATCTATGACTTAGCTTGTCCCCATGTCAATGGCGTAGCCAGAGCGCTGAAAAAGTTACTCACATCAAAGGGAGACTACTGAAATAAGCAGTGATTCTCTTCAATTGCTTCCTTTTTCAAATGGGAACTTCTCTTAAAGGAAAGAATTTGCTCCAAAAGGGAGCAATTTTTTTCCTTTAAGAGCAGTTCCTTATGGTATGGAATAATCACTTTTACCACATTAGGTGACCTCCCTTGAATGTTACTATTTTATTACGTACATGCGTAATCACTGCGTAATGAGAGCTAAGCCAATGCCCATGTGATAAGTGCAAAAATCTCATAATGACTCATATATGTCTTGGTTTACTATTTCCTTGCAGTAACTTTTGTCGTCTGCTGATAACCTTTGCAAACAGTTTGTACCCAGATCAGGACAGACGTAATGTCGGTCCAGATCTGGATCCAAACCATTTGACAATCTGAAAGTGATCCTGAAAGATTTTTTGAAAAAGTCAAAGTTGAAAAAAGTCAGCAGACAACAACAAAATGAAAAATTACCAAGCATGCAAAGAGTTATGCAGGGCTTACTCTGGCTCAGAATTTTTTGTAGCCAGCAAGTTAGCCAAATGGAAAAAGTTGGCGACAAATGTAATTAACTTTAGCCAAGCATTTAGCCAAAATTAAAGTAGATCTAGTTGTTTTGTATTTAATCTTTGCCCACTAGGGGCGACTTTTGTTGTCTGCTGATAACCTTTGTAAACAGTTTGGACCCAGATCAGGCCCGACAAAGTGTTGCCCTGATCTGGATCCAAACTGTTTGACACCCGGATGGTATTGAAAAAATCAAGCATCCAAAGAGTAAAATATGGCAAAAAATAATAAAAGTGTGAAGGAAAAATAAAAGCAACATTTGAAAATCCAAAAGCAGATCAAAATACACTTTTTCGCAAATATGTAATTTTTGTACCTTTAGCCAATGACTTATATTTGTAGCCAGTACTAGCCACTCAAAATTTTAGCAGCAAATGGCTACAATGGCTGATGGCAGGGTGATCCCTGATTATGAGATTTCTAATTAACAGTTGATAGACAATGGCTGCCAGAGGGCGCAGACCGTTCAATGCCAGAGCTGGAGCTAAAGGTTCTGATGAACAGGAGACTACTGGAGTTCATCCAAGTATGTTAAAAGCAGCAAGGAAAAGTGGTCAGCTGAATGTATCTGGAAGAAGCTTAACATCAGGTAAGGCCAAATAAAAAAAAATACCTGTGTTTAGGGTAACCCGACCCTACCTAAATTTACTGTTGAAGCCTAGATTTTTTCAGGTTTTCTGGAAAAAATATAATAATTTTATGCATTTTGAAAGGCGAAATGCCTTTCAAAATTCATAAAATTATATTTTTTCCAGAAAAAAAGAAAGAAAAAAATATGTGTGCCTACCCTACCTAAAATGTTCAGACCCGTTACCCGAAACACACTTATTTTTTTTATTTGGCCTAATAACATAACAATGTAGAAATAACCTCCATCTTACTAGAGAATTATGTTCCCCCTACCTTAAGGGAAATGGGTGTCACATTTTTTGTGCTGATCCAGTTGGTTAGAGATTTATAACTCCAAACCTAAAAAAAAGGGGTAGGGGGTGTGCAGGGGTGTAAAATTCCACTCGCCCGCTCGCATTTGCGAGTAAAATATTATGCAGGGCAAGTAAAAGTTTTGACAATTTGTGTAGTACTTTCTAATTTACAACATCTCAGAAATAATTGAGATACGAAGGGCGAGCAACTGATTTGGAAATTTTACACCCCTAGTGTGTTTGTGTTATTTTTTTGTGCCAATCCAGTTGGTGTTGGCATGACAATGTTTTTACCACTATGTCTCACAAACAGTAACCAAATTTGCTTAGGTATTACCATAAAATACCTACCCAGGCCTTTAGTTAGGAATGCGTACCAAATAATAATTTTTACCACTATGTCTCACAAACAGTAACCAAATTTGCTTAGGTATTACCATAAAATACCTACCCAGGCCTTTAGTTAGGAATGCATACCAAATAATAATTTTCTTATTTCTCTACCAAAACATATGTTGTGGTTACTCAAAAGAACCATCTCAATGAGACGGTTCTTTTGAGCACCCAAAACATATGTTAAAGCTGATGGGTAAGAAAATATTTACAATTTTAAGCTTAAAATTTTTGTTTATCTAAACCTGTGCCTACCTATTCCTAAGCAAATTTGGTTATTGTTTGTGAGACAAAGTGGTAAAAACATTTTCCTACAACATTAGAATGGGATAAAAATAATTAGGTTTAGTAACATTGATCTCGTTTTCACGGTCATCGCCAAACTTAAACTGCCAAATACACTGGTTATCCTGACAAGATGTTTTGTCAAAAAAATGTAGTCAGAAATTTTTTTTTGAAGCATATTAGGATTGATATCTAGTGTAAACTGTCTGCCAGTAAACATTTCAAAGCATCATAATACAGTCAACCCTCTTTTTAACGACCATGTTTGTTCCAAGATATCTTTGATGTTAATTTTTGTTATTAAAAGTGAATTTGCTGCTACATGTATAATGAAATGCCGTCCACGTTTCCATATCATAATCATTTGATAATAGAAAATATCATACAAATGGTTTTAAATGCTATTGTTCCAAATGTATACATCAGTTTAATTTCATATTGCATCAAAATGTGGGAGCGCAGTGGCTTAGTGGTAAAGTGCTTGACTCGAGACTGAAGGGCCAAGGCTTCGAGCCTCACTGGCGTCACTGCGTTATGGTCCTTGAGCAAGACACATTTATCCTAGCTTAGAACTGGTTCAACCCAGGAAGGCCCGTCCCTATATAACTGAAAGATTGTTGATGGGACGTAAAGAATCAAATCAAACAAAAAAG
The DNA here is from genome assembly GCA_964019695.1 of Loripinus fragilis. NCBI lineage: Eukaryota > Metazoa > Mollusca > Bivalvia > Lucinida > Lucinidae > Loripinus > Loripinus fragilis. The sequence continues at coordinate 9,082 of CAXHUL010000149.1, forward strand.
CATCAAAATGTGCAAAGATTCCCTCTTGTCAAATGTGGCAGATACCTGTTCATGCAAAAGACCTTATCCCAATCACCAAAGAGACTGACACGTGGTAAAAATTCTGTTATAATGAATTTATTTTCAATAGAAAATGTATATCTGTTCCCAGAACTGACTGTCGATGTTGTTAAGTGAATATTCTGTGATAAATAGGGAATTTTAATGGAAACAGATCCGTTCCCTGCAAATTTATGCCGGATAGTGAATATTTTATTATAAAGAGTGACGTTATAAAGAGAATTGACTGTAATTCACATTGTCATAGCAAAACCTAGCTTCAATATAGAAATGATTAAACATTTTCTCTAGCCAATTAAATTGCTTGAATTAGATTTAAAGATGATGATTTAGAATTATAATATACCCATACCAATTTTATTTAGAGGTATAGGTCCAGCTGAGAGATAAGTAAAAATAAATATGTCATTAACCCTTTACTCCATAGGCTATTTTTAGATCATGACATCATATTCTATTTTTAGACAACATTGAAAAGATTTCAAGAAAAATTTAAGTAAAGTTTTGAATACTTTTGAAAATATAATGTAAAATGGAGCATTTGCTCTATTGGAGCAAATGCTCGATTTTCCATAATATTTCCAAATGCATGTACATAGTATTTCAAAGGTATTTCAAGAGACGCTATCATGGAGTAAAGGGTTAATGGACATAGGTCTAGATGAGCAAAAATATTTAGTCCCAAATTGTGATTATTTCAATAACATAAAGTCTAAACATGTGCTTTGATGGCTCAATGGAACCGTCTCAATGAGACGGTTCTTTTGAGTACCCACACCATGAGTTTTGGTCCAGAAATAAGAAAATTATTTTATCGTTAAACCCTCTTAAATCTGCACATCTTTTCCAGTGCCTGATACAGTATGGAGAATCAACCTAGATGTACCATGCATCTATGGATAACGCCAATGACAGATGGTGGGAGCAGACTAAATCTGTTGAAACTGATTATTGCTGCTAACTTAATTTAAATCTGCACATTTTTTCCAGTGCCTGACACAGTATGGAGAATCAACCTAGATGTACCAGAGGAGGGCCTTACATCATATATGGATAACGCTGATGACAGATGGTGGGAACAGACTGATCTGGTGAAACTGATTATGGCTTCTAACCTGATTTAAATCTGCACATATTTTCCAGTGCCTGATACAGTATGGAGGATCAACCTAGATGTACCAGAGGAGGGCCTTACAGCCTCCATGGATAACACTGATGACAGATGGTGGGAACAGACTGATCTGGTGAAAATGATTATGGCTTCTAACCTAATTTAAATGTGTGCATCTTTTCCAGTGCCTGATACAGTATGGAGAATGAGGAGGGCCGTACAGCATCTATGGATAACCCTGATGACTGATGGTGGGAGCAGACTGATCTGGTGAAACTGATTATGGCTTCTAACCTAATTTAAATCTGTACCTCTTTTCCAGTGCCTGATACAGTATGGAGGATCAACCTAGATGTTCCAGAGGAGGGCCGTACAGCCTCCATGGATAACGCTGATGACAGATGGTGGGAACAGACAGATCTGGTGAAACTGATTATGGCTTCTAACTTAATTTCTACCCTCTCGGAGGACATCGTAAATTTGCCAGCACTGACAGTTCTTGATGTAAGAAAAGATGTCGTATTTTTGATTCTTAGAGATCATTAGTCTTTATTTTTCAGCCAAATCATATGCTGCATGTTCTCAAAAGAACCGTCTCCTAACATGTTGTGGGTAGTCAAATGAATCATCTCATCTTTTTCTTCTGGTTTGATACATGTACATTAAATTTTGGATGGTTCATAATGGGTATGTGTTCATTGAAGAGAATTAATTTCTATATCAAATGACTACAGTAGAACCTGTGTGAAACGACCATTCTCAAAAAGACCTAAAATTGGTTTTCAAGACCAATTATCGCTAAATGCAGGTAAAAAGTATTGCAGAATGCTTCAAGAGGAGCATCTTGCAATACTTTTTACCTGCATTGAGCTATCATTTGTCATTAAGATCTTTGTTTTGTCTATTTTGAGTGGTCGTTTTACACAGGATTTACTGTATTTCTGTCTCAAAATTTTCTTATTATCTTGGCAACCAATACAGACCCTGGAGAGATGCTATGAATTGTTGCATACTATCCGAGTCTTAACTGTCAAAAGACCTGTTTGTGGGTTTTCAGTAAGGAAAAAATACAGCACAAATACAGTCAAACCTGTCTTGAATAGTGAATACTACCTGTATTAAGTAATCACCTATCTTAAGAGGCAAACATTTCACTTCCCATAGTATCAGCTACACTAAAAGTTGATCTAAATTAAGCAAGAACCTGTATTAAGCAAGCTTTTTGTCATTCCCTTGAGTGCTTGCATAAGACAGGTTTGACTGTAGTTCAATACACATTTGATATTGTTTATTACCTGCTTCGCTTTAGCGAAAGCAGGTCTAGTAATGGGTCCACTCCGTCTGTCCGTCTGTCCGTCCGTCTGTCCGTCCGAAACACTTTAGGGGTACCAAGTTTGTGTAATCTGTAACTCCAAAAGTTTTTATTTTTTTCATTCAAACTTTGCCAAATGATTGTTCACATATTGAAGATGTGCACCTCCTATTTTGTGCACCTTTCATAGGTTTTTATTTTTATTTTTGAGGGGTGTTGAACTTAGACATTTGGCCGTCCGCAACACTTTAGGGGTACCAAGTTTGTGTAATCTGTAACTCCAAAAGTTTTTATTCCTTTTCATTCAAACTTTGCCAAATGATTGTTCACATATTGAAGATGTGCACCTACTATTTTGCGCACCTTTCATAATTTTTTTTCATTTTTGAGGGGTGTTGAACTTAGACATTTGGCCGTCTGCAACACTTTATGGGTACCAAGTTTGTGTAATCTGTAACTCCAAAAGTTTTTATTCCTTTTCATTTAAACTTTGCCAAATGATTTTTCACATATTGAAGATGTGCACCTCCTTTTTTGTGCATGTCTCATAATTTCTTTTTCATTATTGAGGGGTGTTGAACTTAGACATTTGGCTGTCCGCAACACTTTAGGGGTACCGAATTTGTGTAATCTATAACTCCAAAAGTTTTTATTCCTTGCCTAATGATTGTTCACATATTGAAGATGTGCACCTCCTATTTTGTGCATGTTTCATAATTTCTTTTTCATTTTTGAGATGCGTTGAACTTAGACATTTTTTTCATCCGAAATGCTAAGGGGGTTCCTAGTTTGTGTAATTTGCAACTCCATCAGTATTCATTCCTTTATATTCAAACTTTACATGATGATTTTTCACACATTGAAGATGTGCACCTCCCATTTTGTGCACATTTCATATTTTCTTTCTTATTTTTGATGGATGTTGAACTTAGACATTTTTCCATCAGAAATGTTTAGGGGGTGCCTAGTTTGTGTAATCTGCAACTCCAACAGTATTCATTACTTTATGTTCAAACTTTGCTTAATGGTTGTTCACACATTGAAGATGTGCACCTCCTATTTTGTGCAAATTTCATTTTTTTTTTCACTTTTTTGACAGATGTTGGACTTAGACATTTTCAAGCAGTTTTCATTCCTTTATATTCAAACTTTGTGTTATGATTGTTCACACATTGAACATGTACACCCTATATTTATGCATATTTGATATTATATTTTTGAGTGTTTAACTTAGAAATTGTTAAGTCACCTACTGTAGGTTACATTGTGAAATTTCGTTGTAATCTGATTTCATTCCTGTATATTTGAACTTTGCATATCGACTGTTCACACACCGACGTGCACCGGCGACGCAGGTCCAGACCAGAGTTTGGTCTTGTTTGTTAATCTATAAGGGAATTGATGCTATAAAAATAGAAATCCATTTATCTCTAAAAAAACAAAAACATTTTTAGTGCTATTTCGTAAAAATCTGATTGTAGAAGGCCAACATTTTGTCTATACAGTAAAAACTGTGTAAAACGGCCACTCTCAATAAGACAGATTTTGTCAGAAAATTGGTTTTCAAAACCAATTATATCTTAATGCAGCTCAAAATTATTGCAGAATGCTCCAAGTGGAGCATTCTGCAATACTTTTGACCTTCATTAAGCTACCATTTGTCATTAAGATCTTTGTTTTGTCATTTTAAGCGCACCTGAGCCGAAGTCTCATTGGTGAGCTAATAGTATACCAGTGACTCTGGCGTCTGTCCGTCCGACGGTCCGTCGTCCGTCAACATTTTCAAACATCTTCTCCTTTGAAACTACGCGGCTAATTGAACTCATATTTCATATGGAGACTCCTTAGGATGGGGGAACGAAAGTTTGTTCAAATGGTCTTGGTCACATGACCAAGATGGCCGCCACGCCCATATATGGGTAAAAACCCTTATAAAATCTTCTTCTCCAGAACCAGAAGGCCGATGACCTTGGGACTTGGTATGTAGTATTGGGGTTGTGGCGCCTACCAAGTTTGTTCAAATGATGATCCTAGGTTGACCTTGACCTACTAAACATCAAGGTCAAATTTGCTTCCTAAAGCATTTAAATGGGAAACTTTCTGAAAAGTTGATTTTTTTGAAAACTGTGGAAGCTTTAGTCATTATTCTCACTTGATAAGTTTAACCTAATGAGACAACGGCTATAAATAAGTTCAAAAGGTCAAGGTTGACCTTTGACCTTCCAGCTTAGGTCGCTCATATTGGAGTCCCATCAATATATTAAAACATAGTTTTTTCACAAACCATTGGCCCTATTGAACTTAAATTTCATGTGAAGACTCCTTATGATAAGTAAGCCAAAATTTATGCAAGATATTTTGGTCACATGACCAAGATAGCCGCCATGCCCATATATGGTAAAAACCATTTAAAAATCTTCTTCTCCAGTACCAGAAGGCCGATGACCATGGGACTTGGTATGTAGCATTTGGGATGTGGGGCCTACCAAGTTTGTTCAAATGATGAACCTAAGTTGACCTTGACCTACTTAACGTCAAGGTCAAACTTGCTTCCTAATGCATTTAAATGGGATTTTGTTTTGAAAATTTCATTTTTTGAAAACCGTTGAGGCCAAAGTCATTATTCTCACTTGATATGTTGAACCAAATGAGACAATGGCTATAAATAAGTTTCAAAGGTCAAGGTTGACCTTAACTTTTCAGCCAAGGTCGCTCATATCGGAGTCCCATCAGCACATCAAAACATAGTTTCCTCAGAAACCAGTCGGCCATTTGAACTCAAATTTCATATGAAGACTCCTTATGATAGGTTAGCCAAAATTTATACCAAGTGTACTGGTCACATGACCAAGATGGCCACCACATCCATATATGGTAAAAACCCTTTAAATGTCTTCTTCTCTGGAACCAAAAGGCCAATGGCCTTGGGACTTAATATGTAGCATTGGGGATGTGGGCCCTACCAGATTTGCACAAATGATTAATCTAGGTTGACCTTGACCTACTTTATGGCAAGGTCAAATTTGATTCCTAATGCATTTATTTGGAAAAAATCTTGCATTAAGTACCAAAAGCCAAGCTGACCTGTGACCTTTTATCCAAGGCCACACATTTGGACTGCCACACACCTATCTAAACATCTGTTTCTCAGAAATCACTGGGCTGTTTGATGGATTATTCACTAGATTGTTTAAGTCACTTGACCAAAATGTCTGCAACCCCCATATATGGTAAAACAAAATGTGTTCCATTATAAGCTGTAGTTGACCTTGACCTATTTTAACATTATTAAGGAGATCAGGTGAGCGCCTCAGGACCTTCAGGTCCTCTAGTTGAGTGGCCATTTTACCCAAGCTTTACTGTATTTCTGTCTCAGAATTTTCTTTTTATCTTGGCAACCAATACAGACCCTGGAGAGATTCCGTGAATTGCTGCATACTGTCCGAGTCTTAACTGTCAAAATACCTGTTTGTGGGTTTTCAGTAAGGAAAAAATATAGCAATTTTATCGAACACAAATACAGTCAAACCTGTCTTGAATAGTGAATACTACCTGTATTAAGTAATCACCTATCTTAAGAGGCAAACATTTCACTTCCCATAGTATCAGCTACACTAAAAGTTGATCTAAATTATGCAAGAACCTGTCTTAAGCAAGCTTTTTTTGTCATTCCCCTGAGTGCTTGCATAAGACAGGTTTGACTGTAGTTCAATACACATTTGATATTGTTTATTTGTTAATCAATAAGAGAATTGAAGTTATAAAAAATAGAAATCCATTTATCTCTAAAAAACAAAAACATTTTTTGTGCTATTTCATAAAAAACCTGATTGTAGAAGCCCAACATTTTGTGTATACAGTAAAATGTGTGTAAACCGGTCACTCTAAAAAAACCCAGAAAATTGGTTTTCAAGACCAATTATCGCTTAATGCAGGTCAAAAGTATTGCAGAATGGGAGCATTCTGCAAAAGTTTTGACCTCCATTAAGCTACCATTTGTCATTAAGATCTTTGTTTTGTCTATTTTTGCTAGCCCTTTTACACAAGTTTTACTGTATATGATGGGAGCGCAGTGGCTTAGTGGTAGAGTGCTTGACTCGAGACTGAGGGGCCGCAGGCTCCAGCCTCACCAGCATCACTGCGTTGTGACCTTGAGCAAGACTGAGCCTTGGCTGGTCCCTAATGTGATGAGTACCAATAAAAAGGTCCAAAATGTTGTGTGCCGGTCCAAATAACTTCTGTCTTTGCAGGTACACGACAACAGACTAGAAAGTTTACCTGATGCTTTGGGAACTTTAGAAAATCTCCAAAAATTAGATATAAGGTATGAACAGATTTACTCATTAGATCCTCAAAGTACATCTAAACATGACCGCCAGGCCTCCAGATACGAGTGTGTTATTAAAAATTATTTTTCTTATTTCTCAACCAAAACATATTTAGTGGGTACAGTAAAACCTGTGTAAAATGGCCACTCTCAAAAAGAGGGAAAATTGGTTTTCAAGACTTATTATCGCTTAATGAAGGTCAAAAGTATTGCAAAATGCTCCTAGGGGAGCATTCTGCAATAGTTTCGACCATCATCAAGCTACCATTTGTTATCAAGATCTTTGTTTTGTCTATTTTTGAGTGGCCATTTTACACAGGTTTTACTGTACATCTAAACAGGACCATCAGGCCTCTAGATAAGAGTGTATTTATTAAAAAATATTTTTTTTATTTCTCAACCAAAACGTGCTGTGGGTACTCAAAGAAAACCATTTAGAATTTTCGACAGATCTTTTTGAGTACCAACAATGTATGCTTCGTTTAAGAAATAATAATTTTTTACCCCATTTAAGCCAAATGGAACTTCCCATTGTTACCAATTGGACCAGTCCATTTCTGTTTTAAGGGGTGTTGGGTGGTATTTTTTCAGTTTTGTTCAAATTTCAATAGAATATTCTGTTAGCAAACAGTGGAGACCCTGAAAGGATGCCGCTTTTAAGCGGCATCTGGTCTGATTCTGCACTGTTTGCCTATGTACTACAAAAAGGATGTGAGGCTTATATGGGTTAATCACACACGCTAACCTAAAGGCTTGTTACCCATGTTGGGTAGTCTCTACGAACTGGTCAGTATCACACACATCTAGAAGACTTGACCGACTGTGTCTCTGTCTTCTTAGCTCAACTGAGTGTGAAGCGCTCTTCTGTAAGCTTTTGTGATCGTTCGTCGAACGTCTTCCATTTGTAAACTTTTTTCTTTAAACAGCATATTCTTCTAAACCACTGGGCATAAATTTTGATTGAACACAATTGTTTTGAACACATATGAGCCACGACATGTGATTTCCAACAATGTGACATTTTGACAAATGTAGACTCAGATGAGCTTGTGCAGCCTCCCTTTTAGCTTAGAAACCCCAAATGTTGTTAGGTCAGTAGCTTAACACTCATAGAATATTCAAGCTACAGTCAAACCTGTCTTAAGCAAGCGGTCAAGAGATAATCCAAAATCGCTTGCTTAAGACAGGTGGCTGCTTAATAGAGGTTCAGCTAAGATGGCCATATGATTGCGGACTCGAAAGTGTATTGGCTTCGAGTTGAGGATACCCATATAATAATGAGTTGGAAAGTATAAAGAATAATGTCTACACTGCTGCAGTTATTGCATTTCTTCATAAAATATATAAATGAAAAAAAAAACACTGCAAAATATGAAATAAAAAAATCATGTCCATTCAGTCTAAAGATGTTCATGTATGTCAAAAGAGTAGAGATAGCACTGCTTATCATATTTTTTCAAGAAGCTAAAACATGATTTTTGATAAGCAAATGTATGTTTAATGGCTATCGTACTATTGAACATGAAGAGAATGTTGTTAGAATTGTAAATTTATTCAGGTAAAAAAGAATCGGAAAATGGTTCAAATTTTGTTACTCAAAAATAACTTCTTTTTTTTTCTCAAAAGCTATTGCTTGTTGACTTTTAGCAAAGATAGCATCCTTGTGTAGTAAGTATATGCCTCCAGCAAAGAGTATTACTTTGCATTTAGATTTTCACACATTTACCGTTAAACATATGTCACGGTACGGATGAATAAACTTTGGCAGCGGCAAAATGCTTTGATGTCGACAATTTTATCAGCTGACTGGCTCTACGACTGGTTACCCGCTTGCAATAATGGTTACCTGCTTACAAAAAATCAACAAGTGGTGTTCGTTTAGCGTATTCAGGTTTTCGGTTACTGTTGACGCTGTTTTTAATCCACATGTGCTGGATTCCTTAACCATGTCGTAGTGTTTTATTAGCATAAACACTTGAACTTAGTTGATTTCGGCCCCGTTGCAGTTCGACTGCACCACAATCTTCCAAATAGTTGGGCCCAATAACCTCAACATAGGGTAGCGGCCGTTGAAGAATTTATTCTGGGAGACACCACTGCTGGGGAGTTTAATTGCACCAAGCATATGACCGGTGCAAAAAAGTTAATCGATGCAGTTTTAATCGAAACTGGCCGCATCATCGCATAGAAATTGGCCATTTGAGGATTTGGGACAAATTAAGCCGACCGCTGGCCGCGTTGGACAGGTGCACGCTTAATAAAGGTGCATTTGCATTCAAAATCCTTCAGGGGGGCTCTTAAATGGCCGCTTAAGGGAAGGTCACACTTAATAGAGGTGGCCGCAACAGCAGGTTTGACTGTACTAGCAAAGGCTCTGATCAGACTGCGCATATGCGCTGGCTGATCTGAGGCTTTGCTGGGCGCACCTTCCACATTGTTGGAAATCTCATGTCGCAGCTCATATGATAACCATAATACCTCTTCCAAAATTACTGAAATTGTTCCTTTCAGCGGAACCAAATTGCTGCCAGAGCTATAAATTGATAGTTCCCACTCAACCAATAGTTACTTCCCTTTGAAAAAATGGTCAGCCATGCTGTAGGTCAAAAATCAATAGACTACATAGTGGAAAAATAGAAAATCTATTTTTTTTTTATTTAACAAGACTATTTTTCATGTTTAACCAAATATATTTATTTTTGAATTCCATTTTTGCATATATCATTGCAACTGTCACGGCGCAAAAATGCAGAGGTTTTTAGAAAAAATGGGTTTATCTATTTTTGCCTATTTGTCTTATTGATTGTTGACCATCAAGATGGCTGACCTATATTCCAAAGGGAAGTAACTATCGGTTGAGTGGGAACTATCAATAGACTGTGAGACAACTCTTTGAACAATATTCCCGCCCAAATTAAAAATGATTTCACAAATGTTCGCTATTCTAGGGTGTATGAATAATTCATGGTAAACGAAACACCCATGTGCGAGCCATTCAAATTTTATTGTACAGAATAACCTGTCTTAAGCAGCCACTCAAAAAGAAGACCAAAAATTGGTTTTCAAGACAGATTATTGCTTAATGCAGGTCAAAAGTATTACAGAATACTCCAAGAGAGCATTCTGCAATACTTTCGACCTTCATTAAGCTACCATTTGGGCCAGGGCATGAGATTTCTAACAATATGGTATGTGCAACCAGCAAAGCCTCAGATCAGCCTGGGCATACGCGCAGTCTGATCAGAGCCTTTGCTAGTCGCTTGAGTATTGTATGACTGTTAAGCTACTGACCGAAAATCATTTGGAGTTTCTAAGCTTAAAAGGAGGCTGCAGATGCTCGTCCAAGTCTACACTTGTCAAAATATCAAATTGTTTGAAATCTCATGCCAATTCTCAATTTCACTGTATTTCAGTCGAAACCGGCTCACAGAGCTGCCAAGTTGTGTTGGGAAAGTGAAGAACCTGAAGAGTCTGCATATTGAGTATAACAAGATCAGTCAACTCTGTGAGGAAATGGGAGAGCTGATACACCTCGAAGACTTGGTAATTACTCGTGATTCTCATTTACTTAACACAGTGGCTCAGTTGGTAGAGCGTTAAAATATTCCTTCACACTTTATTATTGTCCATATGTGGATGCTGGATTTTGGGTGTAAAACAGTTTGGATCCAGATCAGGCCCGACTTTATGTCCGTCCTGATTTTGCAAATGGTATCAGCAGATGATAAAAGTGGAAAAAGAGTTAAATTCAGAAAAACTTCTTGATACTACTTTGATGCTAAATTTGAGGCTAAATTCTTGGGTATAGTCATTTTCATTTGGCTCCAATTTTTTCTGTTTGGCTAAAGTGTTGGCTGCAACAAATTCTGAGCCAGGGTAAGCCCTTCAAGAACCAATTTAATCAAATTTGCCTGGCTATAAAATTCAAATGTGATGAATGAAGATTTTATTATGTGACCATGACACAGTTTTCAAGATCATTGTTGGGCATTAACTGCCAATTTTCAACCATAACTTGCTTGTGTGCACCTGGACAAATCACATGCAAACACAAGTTTGGCTAACAGATCATATGATTTCTCTAAAAGCAGCTTAAATTTTGACCCATGTTAATGGCGTGGCCAGAACGCTGAAAAAGTTACGCACACCAAAGGGAGACTACTGGATCAAGCAATGATTCTCTTCAATGGCCTCCCTTTTCAATATGGGAACTTCTCTTAAAGGAAAGAATTTGCTCCCAGAGGGAGCAAATTCTTTCCTTTAGGAGCAGTTCCTTATAGTATGGAAAATCACTTTTTATCACATTAAATGACCTCCCTTGAATGTTACTATTTTTATTACGCATGTGCGTAACCTGTGTAATTGGCGCTGCGCCAATGCATGTTATGTATTATGTCACAAAATACATGTACAAAAGTCCTTAGGACTAACAAAACATTGACCATTCATGTTCATTATTTCCTATAAGAAGATATGTGGGCACTTAAAAGATTCATACCATCACAGGTTTAGATAAAAAAAAATGTGAGCGTAAAATTGTTAATATTTTCTTACCCATCAGTTTAAACATATGTTTAGGGTGCTCAAAAGAACCGTCTCAAGGAGGCGGTTCTTTTGAGTACCCACAACATATGTTTCGGTTGAGAAATAAGAAAATTAATTTTTTGGTACACACTCTAAGCTAAAGGCCTGTACCATGGAGACGGAAAGGATATGAGCCAGTGCATGAGATTTCCAACAATGTGGTATGTGCGACCAGCAAAGCCTCAGATCAGCCTGCGCATATGCACAGTCTGATCAGAGCCTTTGCTAGTCGCTTGTGTATTCTATGATTGTTAAGCTACTGACTGAACACCATTTAGAGTTTCTAAGCTTAAAAGGAGGCTGCACAGGCTCGTCCGAGTATACACTTAGTCAAAATGCCACATTGTTGGAAATCACATGCATTGGCTCATATGTCTGTGAGATAGTTCTTTAATGAACCCACAACATATTTTTTTTACTGGAAACAAATTCCTAAATACACCATGTCTGAATTCAATTTGATTGGACTTTAGCAGGTACAGTAAAACCTGTCATAAGCGGCCACTCAAAAATAGACAAAACAAGGGTCTTAATGGAAAATGGTAGCTTAATGAAGGTCGAAAGTATTGCAGAATGCTCCCCTTGGAGCATTTTGCAATAATTTTGACCTGCATTAAGCGATAATCCGTATTGAAAACCAATTTTTGGTGTTCTTTTTGAGTGGCAACTTAAGACAGGTTTTACTTTACTTTGAGTTATTAAGAGTCAACTGTATTTTAACCCTTTACCCACCAATCACGACTTTTGTCCAGGCCTCCAGATAAGAGTGCGTATTGGAAAATTATTTTCTTTATTTCTCATCCAAAACATATGTTGTGGGTACTCAAAAGAACCGTTTTAATGGTACGGTTCTTTTGAGCACCCAAAACATATGTTTAAACTGTTGGGTAGGAAAATAATTACAATCTTACGCTCATAAAATTTCCTTATCTGGACCTATGGTAGCTCTTTGTTCTTTTGTACAGGATATGTCCAATAATGAGCTGACAACTCTGCCTAAAGCGGTTGGTTACCTGTGTAAGATTATCAAACTGAATGTTGCCAACAACCAGCTACAGAGCCTACCAGCAGAGATAGGAACCATGAATGGTAGACTGGCTGCATATCTTTATACCCCCCGCAAACTTTGTTTGTGGTGGGTATACTGTTTTCACGTTGTCTGTCCGTCCGTCGGTGTGTGTGTCCGTGCGTGCGTGCGTCCGTCCGTAACGTTTTGTTTCCTTAATATCTTGAAGAGTCATGGCTGGATTTTCATTAAACCTTGCAAACATGTTCATATATGCAAGACAAATACTTTAGACAAAAAAGTAAGGGCTAGGGGCCAATTCTATTAGAGTTATTTCCCTTTGTAGTTCTAAATGGCTTTTTATATAGGGTTTTATGCTTATCCTATTATAGTCAATATATGGGCCGATCAACTCCTACCACAGCTTTTGATGGAACAATATGATACTTTTCCTATACAATGTTGACACATTGAACATATGCATGAAGGAGTTTGGTTCAGAAAAAATAATTTTTGACAAAATGACAGCTGTGAGAACTTCGGCAATTTTTCCCTAATTAGGCTTTTGTATATGCATAGATAGGGCCTTCATGGGCCGATCAACTCCTACCACAGCTTTTGATGGAACAATTTGATACTTTGCCGATACAATGTAGACACATTAAACATATGCATGAAGGAGTTTGGTTTAGAAAAAATAATTTTTGACAAAATGACAGCTGTGAGAACTTAGACAATTTTTCACTAATAAGGTGTTTGTATATAAGCATAGATGGTGCCTTCATGGGCCGATTATTCCTACCACAGCTTTTGATGGAGCAATTTGAAACTTTGCCTATACAATGTAGACACATTGAACTATTGCATGAAGGAGTTTGGCTCAGAAAAAATAATTTTTGACAAAATGACAGTTGTGAGAACTTAGGCAATTTTTCCCTAATAAGGCTTTTTTATATGCATAGATGGAGCCTTCATAGGCCGATCAAGTCCTACCACAGCTTTTGATGGAACAATTTGATACTTTGCCGATACAATGTAGAGACATTGAACATACGCATGAAGGTGTTTGGTTTAGAAAAAATAATTTTTGACAAAATGACAGCTGTGAGAACTTAGACAATTTTTCCCTAATAAGGTGTTTGTATTATGCATAGACGGTGCCCTCATGGACAGATCAACTCCTGCCACAGCTTTTAATGAAGCAATTTGATACTTTGCCTATACAATGTAGACACATTTAACATATGCATGAAGGAGTCTGGTTGAATTTTTATTTTGACAAAATGACAGCTATGAGAACTTAGACAATTATTCCCTTATATTGCTTTTGTATTTGCATGGCTAGTGCCTTCTTGGGCCGATCAACTCCTACCACAGCAATTTGATGGAGCAATTTAATACTTTGCAGATACAATGTAGACACTTTGAACATATGCATGAAGGAGTTTGGTTTGGAAAATATAGTTTTTGTTTGCACAGATTCTACTGAAACCTTCTTTTCAAAACTGGTTTGAACTATAACTTTCCAAGTTTTTTCACTGACTCTTACTGTGCGGGAGGTATCTAATAAGCATTGCTTATTGACTTTTTTTCATTATTTTTGGTCAGTTTAATAACTGATATAGTCAAGTTTTGGGAATGGATATGACATTAGAGCATCTAATTAAGTGAAAACTTTGATACTCCATACATTTTCACCTCATCAGATGAAATACTTTAAAAAAAAAAGGAAATTTCGCGAGGATTTTATTTTCGGCGAAGTTTCCTGAAAAAAATCTCCGCAAATTGGCAAAATCACTCTGTCTTTTACTGATATACGTTAATCATGCCCTAGTCGCAAATTTCTAACGTCACAAATATGTCTTTTAATGCTATTCGCAAAAATAAAGTTCTCACGAAACGTGGATTTTCCTAGGCCTGATTAGGGCAGAATATAGACCCCTTCCCAATTAAAAAATGAGCAAAACTTCCCAAAGTGGTGTATATCATTCCCAATTTCTTAGTTCAAACATTTTGAAAATCTGAACCAAAATAGCAAAGTTACAGATGCATGAAAATTTGCATAAAAATGTGAATGAAAACATGTTTTCATTCACATTTTTGTGCAAATTTTCATTAGTTGTTTATGGTGGGCATATGGTACAGCTTTACACTGCTAGTTTCTTATATGGTTTTTAATCCATTAAAATGGTGGTCCAGTTCTTGTAGACTCCATCTAAATTCCCAATTTTAATGGCTCAAATGAAATTTTCCCAAATTCAACAGGACCCTGGCCCCGACTCCAGAAAGGTAGGAAAATCCCTGTGAAAATTATAGACTTTACAGTATTTGTCATATTTATGACAAAAACTTGAATTGTTTTCTATTTTTATACAGTTTAAAGATGCAATAGAAATTTGGACTGATTTCATATATACCCAAATACAGGCCTTTTTGTATTGGGAAGCAGCCTGTATTCGGCTGTAAAATAGGCAAAATAAAATCACTGTAGATATGCAAACAAATTTTTTAAGAAAAGCCAAGTATGTTTGGTACATTTTGGTTTCATTCAGAAAATTAATTCCCACAATTAGTATTTTGTTCATTTATAACTTTCTGAAATTCTGGAGTGGGCTTTGAAGTGAACACAGAAAGCAGAGGACTTCCAACTAAAATTTGCTACAGTGAAAATAACATTGGCTTGTTATCTTTCACTTGTGAAAATACCATATCTTTCCACTTGTGAAAATAGCACTTTTACTCATTGCAAATATATATTGATTTTACTGCTGAGAAAAAAATGAAAGTTTTTCTCCCACAAGAGGAAAAGGGGTATTATTCAATTGCTAATTAGAGACTTACCGGAGTCACTGTATTGTGTCCTTGAGCACAAGGGTGAAAGATTTCAGGATTATTCCTGAATTCAGGATTTTGAGGCTGACTTTCCAAAGACATCCTCAAAATCCTGAATTCAGCAGATTCTAATAGCTTCTTTGATTTATTTTAAGTTTATCTAAAGACAATTGACCATTTAAACTTGAAATTGTTAATATTTGTAGGCTTACTGCAAGTTTTAAGATTTGATTTGAAAAAGTTCAGGATTTTGGAAATTTTGAACTTTCACCCATGTATCTCCTGCTTATTACTGGTTCAACCCAGCTTGAAATACAGGAAATCGTCCAAACATGACTGAAAAATTGTCGACTGGAATGTAAAGCATCAACACAAACAAACAATTTCTTTTGTAGCATATTTGCATTATATGACCTAATAAATGCACAGTGGGCATAGATTTTTTCCTCAAAATTTTATACCCTTTTTAGAAAACAGATCTATCCCTAGATAAGATATCAGATACCATTTTTCACAGGATACAATGTGCATTCATGCATCAAGAAAATGCTTTCTTTCTCAGGATAAAATCTCAGATAACTCTTCTGATGTGCAAGAAATGTATTTCTGTCATATGATAAAATCTTAAGATATTCTTTTCTCGCACACCAGATTGGGATTTCTGCTGTTTTTACATATATGAGATGATTCTTTCTCACATACCAACGCATACGAGATCGAGTGATCCCTATGTAAGCTCGTTGTCGGAAAAATCTATCCCACATCGCTACCCATGTGAGATAAGCGTTACTAATACAAGATAAGCCACACGCGGCCGGTTGCGAATGTGAGATAACATTTTTAGCGCATGACTGTATTCCTTCGAAAACGAAAGTTGAATTGTTGTCAGTCAGGAAAAAATTCTATGTTGAATTTTCAGCGATTTAAGTCGGGCTTCAACTTGGTTTAAAAGTAAAACTGCGCATTTTACATACAACCTTTATTCAATGCTTTGAACATGCTGAGTGCGTTGCGATTGACATATTCAACCTGTTGTGTTGGGCATTGAGTGACTGACACGGGGACGGGGAGCCTTGACGATCTCAAAACACACCACACACACACATTTTCCTCAACAAAATTACTTACTAGAGTTACTGTGGCTGATAAGCTAGTTCTTGTAAATCCATTTTGATGAAATAACCATTTGTTCATTGTTTAATGCGCTGTTTACTCGCTGTTTCAAGTTGATTTGTAAAGCGCGCGTCATTGACTGTAAACATCGATCTCAGTGACGTCACCAACAAATATTACACAGTACTATACCGTACGGTCGTGGTATATGAGAAAAAGAATCGATCATTGGTGTTCATTGATTCCAGAAAAATCCCAACCCTCGGGTCCACCGTTCAGTGGGAAACTCGGCAAGCCTCGTTTCCCACTGGAACGGTGGGCCCTCGGGTTGGGATTTTTCTGTCCCCACTGAACATCAATGATGGATTCTATTTATCTCACATACTCCATACCAACCCTTGGGAAAGATATTAACAAGGACAGCTGCATGCCAGCCGCATGTTGATCTGTGATGTCATTATTATGTTACAGTGACATCAGCATATACTTTGCATCTCGGCGTATTCAGGATTTTCTGGGAGCCTTTTCATGTAATTCCAATATAAAATAAGGTACATGTATTTAGCAGGTTCGAGCCTCACCGGGGTCACTGCGTTGTGTCCTTGAGCAAGAACATTAATCCTAGCTTAGTACTGGTTCAACCCAGGAAGACCAGTCCCTTTATAACTGAAAGATTGTTGATGGGACGTAAAGAATCAAATCAAACAAAAACAAACAAAGCAAGAGAAAGAATCCATCATGAGTGTGAGGATGGCATAGAAATGAGTGTGAGGATGGCATAGAAAATCTGTCACTTGTGATCACCAATTGTCATCACTCGGCAAGCCTTGTGGTGGCAATCGGAGATCCTCGGGAAGATCTCACACACATGATGGATTCTTAAAATCTGGTATGCAAGAAAAGAATGTCTATCATAGGATATAAGCCGGGGCTTGAGATTTCCAACATTGTGGTATGTGCGACCAGCAAAGGCTCAGACCAGCCTGCACGTACTCACAGACTGATCAGAGCCTTTGTTAGTTGCTTAAATATTCTATGACTTTTAAGCTACTGACTGAGCATCATTTGGAGTTTCTAAACTTAACAGGAGGCTGCACAGGCTCGTCTGAGTCTACACTTGTCAACATACCATATAGCACTGAATTCAGGGCGATATGATGGATTTTTATTTTATGTTATCATATAGCCCTGATTTTTTAAGCCTCTATCTTTTCCCTTACTGTTTTCGTGGACGTAAACCAAGTTGAAAACACATTTCCAAACAGTGTCTTCCTCTAACACTACTCCATTTTGTATGTTTATAGGTTTATCTATATTTTGCTATTTAGTTTGCCGCTGATGCATACCTGATTAGTTTTAAAAAGATAAAATACTCCTGTCCACACAGAATGTTTACACTATTTGTTTTCAAAACATGGCGTCATTTTTGTCTTCTGAGCTGAAGAGCATGCTTTTTCTGTGAAAACTAAAGTCACGCACGAATTTGTTTTGGTATTTAATGTACAGACAATGACCCGTTTACTTTCCGTTTTCTGAATACACAGATGTTTTAACAACATTAAATTCCAAAATCAGACTTATATAATGTTTTCTTTTACCTTCCTTATTAACATAATTGGCCTAAGATGATCATACCTGGTCTGTTGAGATTAAAAGAATCACAATACATTTGTTACATGTAGATATTTGCAAAAAAAGATGACCAATTACGATCTACCTGGGGCCGCCTTTTACCACTTTGTTGCCATCGAGAACTACCCAGTTGGACATGTACAAACTGTGTCCGAGGATTTCTTAATGGCAATGGATGGAATCCTTTTTTGTGCATACAGGTTGATTTTTATGGTGACCTCTCTCACCATTTGTAATAGGTTTTCTTTTAATATCTTGATGAATGTCAACGAATAAAGGTCAATCTTCAACCTAGTATGCAAATTTTTCACCCTGGTTCTGTATTCCGACGGATGTCACTGGATTGAAAATTGACTATTTTCAGATAAGGAACTCCCCCACTTCGGCTAACAGGAAATACATAGAAAAAAATCCAAATGGTTTTGCATATTCAAACAATGACATCATTATACAATTCTTATCATAAACCATTGCGCACATGTTCAAAAAGAAGGTCAAAACACCCAATGTTTCTATATAAGATTCACGTGGCGCCTTAAAAACGATGGGTACCAACTGTGTATATTGACTGATAGTGATAGCCTATTTGAACATAAGCGTGTGATAGTAAAGCTATTCAGCATGCAGCAAGATTAGCCATGAAATAAAAAATATTTTCTTTCACTAATATCTTGCTGATCACTGTGCAAAAGTAATTTGATTCTGATTTTTCCAATCCATCGCTTCTTGTCGTAAACAAGCTGACCCTCTCTCGGTTCAGAGGTCAATGTACTCTTGCGTTAGCTTGCTACTTTTGGCGGGAAACTTGTCACGTGAGCACATGATCAGAATAACAATTGTCCGCCTTGTTGAAAAGTCCATTTTCGGTCTGATTATGACATTTTGGGACATGACAAAGCTTCCTTTCCGAAAATTAGATTTATACGGGTGGGGTATGTGATTGTTAAGGATTTCTGTCAAGTAAGTATCTAATTTTCTTTGGCATGCTATATTAAATTGAAATCAAACCATTCTTGGAAATCGACTTTCATTTTCTGAAATAGGTCATTACTCGTTATAATTTAATAGAAAATAGGGGCGCTACAATGCACAATAATACAGAAACGTGACTGCTGCGAGCGTACCAACATTGAGTAAGTTAACAGAATCAATAGCTTTAACAATTTTGCCCTGATTTTCAAAATTCAAACACCTACTTGTTTCTTATAATGTCCAAAATCCACTGTTAATCTTATTATAATAATGTACTGAGTTTTTGAAAAAGCGCTGACATACCTTACCTAGTCATGGGGAGTATAACCAGTACCGGGTTTTATTATATAATATTTATCAACGTTTTATTAAGTTCGTCTCATCAATTCAACATCCTAATTTTATCGCAAAAACGTCATCACCCCTAGCTCGTGAAAAGCATGCAAAATGGCTGCGATGAGCCGAAAAACAACAACAAGAACATGATATTACAGATTGCATTGATCGTGTCATAATAACGAAGTCAATGGTAACATTTTTATAAATTTGGTTGTGTATGTAAAACACATGCAGAAGTCTAAACGGTTGGATTGTCAAGGAAACGAGTTTTTCCCAAAACAAAAGGGGACTCCATCACTGGTCAAGATAAAGCACAGAAACACTGCGACTTTAGATTCAGCCAGATCGAAAAAAAATCTAAAGTCGCAGTTCTGCAACTACATACCATATTGTTGGAAATCTCATGTCATGGCTCATATTTCTCAGATACTCTTACCTGGTGTGCAAGAATATTCTCATGGGTGGAAGTTTTCAGGATTAATCCTGAATTCGGGATTTTGAGGCTGACTTTCCATAGAAAGTCAGCCTCAAAATGCTGAATTAGGAAGATTATAATTGCTTCTTTGATAAGATTTCAGATTATCAAAACACAATCAATCATTTGAACTTGAAATTATTCATTTTCATAGTTATCCTGCAGTTTTAAAATTTGAATTTCTAAAGTTCAGGATTTGGGAAATTTTGAACTCTCTGCCAAACTACTACCTTGTTCAACTGTTTCACTTATGCATAACTTTTTTAGCCCTGAAGCAGTTTGATGCTACCCATAATGTCCTTCAAGAGTTGCCCTCACAGTTTGGTACCCTGCAGAAGTTGGAGCAACTATACCTGCGACACAATAGGTTGACAGCTCTACCACTGTTAAAGGACTGTGTCAGTTTGAAGGTCAGTGGCTAGTTATCAAAAAACATTGTTATTTTTTGTGTAATCCTAATTGCTTATACGTTTATGATTTCAGCCAGATTTGTTAGGGCCACACCTACGAATGTTGGCAGAGCTCTAAATTTTTCGGCTTGTCCATCAAGCAGTACATACCAACTGATGAAACATAAGGTGGCTTTAATGTATTTTTATGGGATCCATTCATCTAACCATCATTTTTGTAGAAACTATTACTGATATAAAAAATAGTGAGTATGATCAGGAAATACCACAATCACAAACCCCAGACAAACCCATAGCACCGTGAGAAAGAGCCACACAACCATCACGAGACACCAAGAAGACAAACTAAGCAAAGCAACCAGCTCTCTCTTCCCCATCAAGATGATTGCAAAACTAGAATGGACATTAAGTAACATACAACAAAACATAGAACATTTACAGACTCCCACAATGGGAGTAACAATAAACAAAAAGTCAACTAGGACAGAAGTCGATGGTACACCATTGCAAATACCCGCTTTTTGACCTATTACCTTTACCCTGGGGTCAAGGTCACACAAAATGTAGCTCAGTACCTTCAACATAATATGACCTATGCACCTGTAAAGTTTAAAGTTGCTATGTCCAATGGTTAAGGAGAAGAAGCATTTACAAAAAATACACTATATGACCGTGACCTATGGGTCAAGGTCACACCAAATTTTGTCCAGTGCCCTCCAAATCATATGACCTTTGCACCTGCAAAATTTGAAATTGCTACGTCCAGCAGTTTAGGAGAAAATGCATTTACAAGAAAGTACATTATTTGACCTTGACCTTCAGGTCAAGGTCACACTAAATGTTGCCCAGTGCCCTCTACATCATGTGACCTATGCACCTACAGAGTTTGAAGTTACGTCAAATGCTTTAGGAGGAGAAGCATTTACAAGAAATTCAATATTTGACCTTTGACCTTGACCTTGGGTCAAGGTCACACAAAATGTTGCCCAGTACCCTCTACATCATGTGACCCATCCAGCTACAAAGTTTGAAGTTGCTAGGTCTAACCGTTTAGGAGTAGATTCATTTACAAGAAAATTCAATATTTGACCTTGACCTTGGGGTCAAGGTCACACAAAATGTTGCCCATTACCCTCTACATCATGTGACCTTTTCAGCTACAAAATTTTAAGTTGCTAGGTCTAACCGTTTAGGAGGAGATTCATTTACAAGAAAATTCAATATTGACCTATGACCTTGACCTTGAGGTCACACAAAATGTTGCCCAGTACCCTCTACATCATGTGACCTATTCAGCTAAAAAGTTTGAAGTCACTACGCCTAACCGTTTAGGAGGAGATACATTTACAAGAAAATACAACATTTGACCTTGACTTTGGGGTCAAGGCCAAACAAAATGTTGCCCAGTACCCTCTACATCATGTGATCTATTCAACTACAAAGTTTGAAAGTGCTACCTCTAACGGTTTAGGAGGAGATACATTTACAAGAAACGTGACGGACGGACGTAAGCACAGACGGACAGACAGACAGACGGACGGACGACAGACCTACTTTGACACAAAATTAATGTACCCTTTTTTTCTAAAGAAAAAAGCGGGTATAACAACAACAGAACCACCGCCCTAGAACGGAGTGCAGCCTAAGCCACCAGGGGGCTTAAATGCATTTCACTGGTACCAAATCTTTGCCCTAGATTCTGCTGTTTTTGAAGTACAAGAAATGTTCAGCTTGCATGTAAGCCTTCTAACTAATGCAATATATCATCATGGAGAAACACTAATCAAATTTACACACTATGATGAAACAAAGAAAAGGGGTCACGACTCACAGATCGTCAGAGCTAAAGAAAACTTTAAGTTGAGCCATGGTGGGTCCAGCTACAGATAAGCATCAGGCACCCACCGATTAAAGCTTTCCGTCAGAGCCGTTATAGAGTCTGAGGCCTGACCCACCGTCATGCAATTAAAGAGGAAACTATAGCTATAAACCGTGATTGGGTTTAAAACCAGGCATGCAGACTGTCGCATGACATCCAAGTTATACCCAACTTTTATATAACGTTTGATAATTTTTTTGAATTGATCACTAAAATTAGGTTTTCCAACAATTCTTTTGAATTTATAAACTTAAACACCATAAAATATAGGTTCTGATATGCCTTGTTGCAGAAGAGTTTTTAATCCAATGTTGAATTTAACCCTGGGTGTCTGTGGTAGAATTTAGAAAATGCTTTTCGAATTTTATGATATATATAACCTTGTTTTAATTACTTAGAAGTTAAAAAAAAGTTTCTGTTATCAACATTAGAACATACTCTAGCAAAACGAATAAGCTGAGAAATATATACACCATTGGAAGGGGAGTGAGGAACATCTCCATCAAGAAATGGGAAATTTACTATTTCAAAATTATATTCATCCCATATATAATAAATTTTAGAAGAAACTATGCCATTTGTTATTGACAAGTTCAAGTCCAAAAACGGAGCTTCAGTATCAGAAGAATTCGCCTTATTTAACTGAAGTTCAGTAGGATATATCTGACCTACCATTTGTTCACAATAGCGATTATCAATATTAAGTAAGTCATCTAAGTCAGTTACAACCTGATATCTTCCAAACTTCATATATGGATTACTTTCATCAAACTCTCACCCCAGTTGGAATATGGGTTTTGTCTAATGAGCGATGACAAAATTGGTCGCCAAAATGGCTGCCGCCTGTTGTTTTGCATTGTTGGATACTCTTAACTTTATTCATTTATTGCCCAATTTCTTCCAAATTTCATATATGGATTACTTTCACCGAACTCTCGCCCAAGTTTAAATATGTGTTTTTTCTGATGAACATTTATCAATATGGTCGCCAGAATGGCCCATGCCTGTCGGTTTACCTTTGAGGACACTGTCTCATCTGTCAACCGATTTCTTTCAAACTTCATAAATGCATTACTCTTATCAATCTCTCACTTGACTATAATATGGGTTTTATCAGATGAACACTAATCAAGATGGCTGCCAAAAACACAGCCATTTGTTGGTTTGCACTTGCGGACACTTTTCAAGAATTTAGGATTTTGGAAATTTTGTACTTTCACCAATGTTTACCGATTTTGATTGTTTATCATTAAATTTTTATCATCACAGGAGCTGCATGTTGGTAACAATCAGATAAAAGAAGTGACAGCAACACATATGGAACATCTTCCCGCCATATCTGTGCTTGATCTCCGAGACAACAAGATAGATAAACTACCAGATGATATAGTACAGCTACAGAGTCTTGAGAGACTAGATGTTACTAATAATGACCTATCAGGGTAAGGGTATCATATCGATATAATCTCATTAATCACCTATTTAAATGGAGGTTTAATATATATTTCACCAGCCATATCTTCACCTTAACTTCTGTTGTTAACCCCCCACTGCCAAGCAGAAGGGGGGGGGGGGGCTATGGGAATGCTTGCCTCTTAGTGAGACTGTGTGCAGAGCATATGACTCAGTTACCTAGACCCAAGGTCACAGGTCAAGGTCATGTGATTTACCCTTCAATTCGTGTCCGCTCCATATCTCTTGAAGCCTTAGGGCGATTTTTATCAAACTTTACCCAAATGTTCCTCTCAGTGAGACGATGTGCAGAACCTATGACTCGGATACACAGACTCAAGGTCAAGGTCAAGGTCACATTTACCCTTCAATTTGTGTCCGCTCCATATCTCCTGAACCCTTTGAAGGATTTGCATTAAACTTCACTCAAATGTTCCTCTCAGTGAGGTGGTTTGCAAAACCAATAACTCAGCTACGTGGACTCAAGGTCACACTTCAAGGTCATGGAATTTACCCTTGAATTTCGTGTCCTTCAAATCTCCTCAACCATTTGTTAAATTTTCATTAAACATCACTTAAACGTTCCTCTTAGTGAGTTGGTATGCAGAACCCATGACTCGGCTATGCAAACTCAAAGTTAAGGTCACACTTCATGGTCATGGGATTCTGCGGCGGGGAATATGGGTGTCCTTTAGACTGCTGTCTTGTTGAGAATTATAATTTGTCAAGCTTGCATACACAGAAAAGGGAAATTACTGATTTCTAGATCAAAATCATCTTGTTTATATTAAATTTCAGATCTAAAACAAGTAATAAAACGTTTTCATGCTCAACTACACTGAGCATGAAATTTATCATGCTCATAAGTGTTAAAATGCCAACAATAGTTGGCATTTTACCATTTTTGCACAATAAATACAACATCTGAGTGTTTGGGAGCAACAAAAGTTTTATAACCATAGCTCCAGATAAGACTGCATACTGCGTATTTACGCAATTTCGTGGACCTGAAAACGCAATTAAATTCATTTCTGTGCGTACAAAAACGCAATCAAAATCCTTCATACGCAAATCCGAACTTTTTCGTAGCGTATGATGCTATAGTATTCAGTTTGCGATTGTTGTTTTTCGCATCACAAGCTGTTGTTGGATACAAATTTATACACGTCGTGGCGCCAAATCTAGTTAATTAAATTGCAAACCAGTCCAGGAACATACTTATCGCTGTTTAGCTTTACCCAATATTTACACGATAACGACATTTGTCTCGCTTTACAATAACAATGGGGTAACGTGGGGGAAAAAGCCTTAGAGCAATTGAATAATATCATATCATAACTAACTCTAATACCGGGTTGGTGGTTCGAAGAATCAAAGATGAATTGATAGATACATTGGATTTTCAAAATAAGTTGAAAATAGCAATCTCAGATATACTAATATTGCAGGTGTGCTTTCTGAAAGTGAAACCGAAAGTAAACAAAAAAGTCAGGAGAAACAAGGCCAGGTTTGATTGCTTATTTGCTTTCAGATAGATACCCAATACAAAAATTTGAAATACCCAATTTAAAATTTGAAATACCCAATTAAGCCAAAAAGAGGTGGATAAATACCCAATTGCCTCCAACCCTTATCTGAAGCTATGATAACCTCGGGGCCAGGTTTCACTTGTTTTCACTTACAGGTTGCCATATGTGTTAGGAACTATCAACTCTCTCAAGTCAGTAGTGGTAGATGGTAATCCAATGAAATCTATCAGAAGAGATATTATCATGGTAAGGGACCAAAATGCCTTGTTAATAGGTGGACCTGCAAAACATAGACCTCGAGAACAAAACATTTTTTTATCTATAATTTTTAACGCATGTTTTGGTGCCCAAAAGAACACATTGAGAACGTTCTTTTGAGTACCAACAACATATGTTTTGGTTGAGAAATAAGAAAATTATTGTTTCATTACACATTCTCATCTGGAGCCCTACATTACGAGTCATTTGTATGATATAGGTTGAAAACGTATGAAGTTGGTGAATTTTTTTTCAGGTATTCCATGCGCAGATCAAGAAAATTTTGCCAGAGGGGGGTCCAACCCTGACAATGTTTCTTTTTTTATGAGGGGAGAGGGGATCCAAACAGCACTAAAAGTAGGCCATCACCAGTATGCCAGCAAAACGCCATTTAAATGGCTTTTTGCTGTGGGGTGGGGGGTGGGGTGGGGGGGGGGGCAATGATGGCCCTACATCAAATGCTGGCCTGATAGCTTTGTGATTTTTCAGGGGATCCTGACCAGAATTGCATAGAACCATTTTATTTATTTATTTTTGTAGTTTTTCATGGGGGTCCAGGCCCCGCTCCCCCCCTCCCCCCTCCCCATGTTGGGAACACTATTTGCCATGATAACCCAAGGTCTGCTTATGCAATAAGCTCTTTCCTGCCAACTGGTTATCTGCCTGCCATGATGATAATTCAGAAGTCATGTATTTTGATTGGAGAGAGGTTATCATGCCGGCACGAGGCGTTGATCATTTGATGACGTCAGGTGTAAACATGTTGCATGACGTAACGTAAAGTTTACTGTCAGTCCTTTTTTTACTAACATTTTTGTGCAGCAAACACATTAAAAAAGTAAATTGGAATATGTGATAAACAGATTATAACAAATATACAAGAACGTGACTGAGGAATCTAGCCAGGGCTGCCACCACTATGGACTCCTGGGCTCTGTCCATGGCTTGAACACGACTAACCCGACCTAGGTTTCGTCTATAAGAAGACTCTTCAGGGGTTTCCTGCTATGTTTTGGACTCTGTGGTCGTGAGTCCAATGATGCCTGAACAGCAATCATTCGTGCTTTATATAGTCGCGGGAAGCGGTTCCAAAAGCGGCTCTAGGCTCCCAAAAACGGCTCCTGGAGCCGTTTTCAAAGTGAGGCTACATGGCTCCCTGGCAACAGGCCAAAAAACGGCTCCTGGCTTCCAAAAGTGGCTTGGGGAGCCGCCTCAAAGGTGAGGCGGTATGCTCCCAAAAACGGCACAAAATCGGCTCACCAGCTTCAGAAACCAGCTCAGGGGCTGCACCTACGACCTGTCTTTTCTTTGCAGTAGAATTTGCAGGGTGGGGCCTTGCTTCTGGAGTGTATTCCTGGGGGTTGGAGGGCTGTGTCTGGCCCCCATCTTACCAGTTCCCATGACAATATAAACGCCTATTGTGACCCAATATTTTTATTTTTCTTTTTCTTTTTAGATTATAACAAATAGTTTGGGTTATAGCCCACCCTCAACCATTATCATCCCTAGAGCTAAAGCTCTTGGGCTGATATTAAATGGGATCTTGGGTTGATACTTTGGGTGATAACCAAAACTTCGTACTATAATCTCTAATTATCACACTCTTGAGCAACAAAGGCTCAGGTGAGCCAGCACAAATGCTCACCAAAGTCTTAGATGTATGGATGTAGATGAAGACTTAGACCAAAATTTAGTCCTAGCCCCGTGGGATATGTCAGCATGGACCTTTAAAGAAGACTTTTGCCCTTATGACTTTTTTGTGATGTTTATCAGTCACCTTTCATATCAACTGCATTGTTGCCCTTTGACCTGATAAATGTTGCCTATCTCACAGCATGTGCCTTTATCAGGTCATGATGACGTTACACTTTTAATGAAGTCGTCAATGACATTGAATCACCACAACATATACAATTACGTTATAATCACTGGTTTGTAGAATGAACCAACTTGTAAACTGATAAATAGAATACCAGGTTCGTGTCTTTTGATATTAAGTTTACCAGGTTCGGCTTTGAGAACGCATGTTGAATCACTCGACATGCCTTGCGATGTCAACAAGCGTTCTCAAAGCCTTGCCTGGTAAACTTGATATAAAAAAACACTCACCTAGTATTCTCTATGTACCAGAAGCTCATGTGTTGGACCATTTGAAAACACATTCAGTGTTCATTTAACTGTATATAACAGAGGGAATATTCGACAATTGGAGACAGTCTGGACAGCCTGAATTTGCTAAGAATGAGGAGTGGTTTGCATCTTTTTGATTATATTTGGTTATATATATTTTAGTCCTGGGTATGACGTTAAACTGCATCCCCCACCTCTGGGTTAAGAGGCTGCCACAGCCTGGGTGGCAGAGCTAGATGGCAGCCATCTACACACCGATGGTTTGGCATCCTAGCTATTGTGGCTTGGCGGACGACTCTGTATAAGAACAACGGCAAGGCACTCTGCCCGAGTGCGGGAACGGCGGAATCTCAGAAGCCGTCAAAGATCTGAGTTGGGATGTCAGCTAGGACAGGCGATCCCAGAAAAACCGTAGTTCCAAAAACAATCATGGCAAAATCAACAAATGAAGTCACGTTAGACGATGCTGGCAGAAACCAGATTTCTGTCAGTGGCGTCTCCGGCTTGGCCCCCTCTCAGGTGTGGGGGGCAGGGTCGGGCCATTGCGGCAAATCCAGCAAGCATCTGAGAAATTTCAGGGTGGGCACTCATAATGTGAACACTCTAAAACGGAGGGTCTGCGAGGTGGTGGAAACACTTTCTCGTAGAAAAGTAGACCTTTGTTGTGTCCAAGAGACCAGATACCGGGGTGGTCATTGCCGTATAATAACGGGCAAAGACTCAAGGTACAAGCTGTTCTGGTCTGGAAACAGCAAGGGTACTGCTGGTGTTGGAGTGTTTGTGGCGGAGAAGTGGATAGAGAAGGTATTTGAGGTCAAGCGAGTCTCCGACCGGATCATCCTGGTGAAGATCATAGTCGGTCATCGGGTGCTCTGTCTTCTGTCTGTCTATGCCCCACAGTGTGGTCTCAGTGATTCTGTAAAGGATCTATTCTACGACCAACTTAGGGCCGTGACTGCAATGATCCCAGCATCGGAATTCCTCATCCCATGTGGTGATTGGAATGGCCATGTAGGCAGTACAGGCTCCGGTTACAAAGAAGTTCATGGAGGCTATGGGTATGGCAAGCCAGACCCTGATAGTGAGGGTGAGAGGATCCTGGAATATGCACTAGCATATGACCTGTTCCTCGGTAACACATGTTTCAAGAAACGTGACAGTCACCTCATCACATACAGGTCCGGTAATACAGCAACCCAGATAGACTTCATGTTATTTCGAAAGAGCCTGCGCAAACTTGTTATGGATGTGAAGGTGATTCCTGGAGAGGAGGTTGCTCTGCAGCATCAGCTCCTTGTGTGCGACATGATGATTGATATGCCGCCCCAAATCAAGCGTAAATTCACCCCACGTCCAAAAGTGTGGAAGCTCAGAGATCCTCAAACATGTAGCCGATTCCAGGAAGTCTTCAAGGCACATGTGCCCGCTGTAGAAACTGAAGCGGCTGCTACTACTGAGGAAATCTGGGCGAAACTCAAGACAGGTTTGCTGAAGACAACAGAGGAGGTGTGCGGCACAACAAAGCCCCACCGATGGCGACGGGAAACTTGGTGGTGGAATAAGGAAGTAGATGATGCCATCAAAGCCAAGCGCCAAGCTTTCAAAGCATGGAAGGCTGGCAAATGCATACGAGCATCATATAACACTGCCAAGCGCATCTCCAGACGTGTGGTGCACCATGCACGCCACGAAGCAGACAAGGTGGTCTATGAGGGCATTGACCACAAGTCGTCTGATATCTTCCGCCTCGCCAACCAGATGAGGAAAGAGAATGTTGATGTTGTAGGCGACAAGCCAGTGAAGAATGACACTGGGGAAATGTCAATGAGCGAGGAGGCAAAGCAGAATGCGTGGGCTGAACATTATGAAAGGCTTCTCAACGTTGAATTTGACTGGGACCCTGATCACCTGTCCAATGAACCTCCGTTAGAAGGCCCGCCTATCCCAATCACTATTGACATGGTGAAGAAGGCCATCTCAAAGATGAAGTCGGGCAAAGCTGCAGGTCCATCAGGCATAGTGGTGGAGATGATCAAGGCAGCAGGTGATACAGGTGCCACCATGATCCGAGATCTTGCTACTGAGATTATCCGTGATGGCAAGGTCCCAACTGACTGGGAGCAAAGTTTCATTGTCTGCCTTTACAAGGGCAAAGGTGATGCTTTGGATAGAGGCAACTATCCAGGCCTCAAGCTGACTGAGCAGGCCATGAAGATCCTAGAGAGGATTGTCGATGGTCTCATAAGACAGGTGGTGTCTATTGACGACTCCCAGTTTGGCTTTGTCCCAGGAAGAGGCACTACAGATGCAATCTTTGTGGTCCGGCAACTGCAGGAGAAATACGTAGCAGTGAACAAGAGGCTTTATATGGCCTTCGTGGACCTAGAGAAAGCATTTGACCGTGTCCCTCGGAAGGTTATCTGGTGGGCCCTGAGAAAGCTAGGCGTTGAGGAATGGATTGTGCGGTTAGTCCAGGGAATGTACGCTAATGCACGAAGCCGGGTTCGTGTTGGCGAGGGTTTCAGCAAAGAGTTTGAGGTGAAGGTCGGGGTCCATCAGGGATCCGTACTCAGTCCCTTGCTCTTCATCATTGTGCTGGAGGCCTTGTCACGTGAGTTTCGGGCTGGTGTTCCCTGGGAGGACCTATATGCAGATGATCTTGTCATCATTGCTGACTCCCTAGAGGAATGTGTCAGGAGGCTCTTGATATGGAAAGAAGCCATGGAGAAGAAGGGATCGAGGGTAAATGCAGGAAAGACAAAGGTCATGATCTGTGGTACAGGCCTGGACCTCTTGCAGAGTTCAGGCGAATACCCATGCGCTGTCTGTCGTACAGGAGTAGGCAACAACAGCATCTACTGCAATGGCTGCAAACTTTGGGTGCATAAGAAATGCAGTGGGCTACAACGACTGACACCAAATCCTGATTATAGGTGTGCACGGTGCATGGGAAATGCTCGCCCTATTGACGGCAGACCACAGAGTGAAGTCCAGGTCGGACCTGATAAGCTTGAGGTGGTAGCTTCCTTCTGCTACCTAGGGGACATGCTTTCTGCTGGTGGAGGCTGTGAAATGGCGGTCACTACTCGAGTGAAAATCGCCTGGAAGAAGTTCAGGGAGCTACTACCAGTTCTCACATCCCGCCACCTCTCTTACAAGACCCGTGGCCATGTGTACAGCTCTTGCGTGCGGAGCGCCATGCTCCATGCCAGTGAAACTTGGCCACTTACCAAGACGAACCTGCAGCGCTTGCAACGCAATGATAGGGCCATGATCAGACAGATCTGCAGTATCAAGCCAGAGGATGTGGCCAGGGTAAGGTCAAGCGATCTACTGGCAAAGCTTCAGCTTGAGGACCTCGACCTCATTTTGAGAGAGAGAAGGCTTCGCTGGTTTGGGCATGTGGAGCGTTCAAGTGGTGCAATCAGAACAGCATATGATATGCAGATTGACGGCAAGCGGGGGGCAGGGAGGCCCAAGCAAACATGGAAGAAACTGACAGAGAAAGACTGCCGTGAGTGGAAGCTCACCACAGTTGACCCTCAAGAAAGGAGCACCTGGAGATCAGGTGTGAGATCTGCTATGCGTGCAGCTAGCCAGTTACCTGGAAAGGGGCCCACTGATGTGGATGATGCCCCTGCACCTGCACGTAAATCAAAAATCCGATTATGATATGATGATATTTGAAAGCAATCATGTAGGCAAGCTCTCCTTTTAAAAAGGAAAATTTATTGTACATCCAGCCACCACCAGACTCTTAACCCTAAGCCCGTCAGTCGTGACTTTTGTCGTCTGCTTCTTTTGTTTGCTTATGTTCTTAGGAAGCTTTTATTGCAACAATATGGTCCCAGATCACTTACCATGATAAACAAGGATATATCAGGGTTCCCACGGTCAGGGTAAAGTCAGGGAAAAATTAAAAATTTCAAGGTCAGGGAAAAGTCAGGGAATTTTGAGTTTAGTCAGGGAAATTTGAAATTTTGGCAAAAGTCAGGGAAAAGTCAGGGCATTTTAGAACCACACGAAGAGGGTGGAGAAACCAGGCTATTAGAGGATGACAAAGTGGATATGGCAGTTTCTTCAATCAGGTTAATAAACACGTGACTCTGTCATTACACTATCTTTAAAAAGCCTAGTTTATTTATTATACCCCTGTATTTATACCAAGGGGTATGTAGTTTTCATTTGTGATTTTTTTGTTTGTTGGTTAGTTCATTTGTATTTCCTTCCCCCACATATAGATTTTTTTTACGGAATTTACGACAAAGTTTTGGTTAAAGTTTCTCAAGTCAGAAGTGGTGTACATCTCGGTAGCCACTTATCAGAGAGCAAGATATTTGGACCATAGTTACCCTGGAGGGTTGGCATTCACATCATGACTCCAGACCCCAGAGTCCCAGCCCATGGGTGGGACTGGAGGTCAAAATCTAGGGCAACTTTTAATAGTATGACAAAGTTTTGGTTAAAATTTCTCTAGTGGTGTATATTTCAATGAAACCATTCATATTTGGACCATAGTTACCCTGTAGGGTTGGTGTTTAAATCATGACTGCAGACTCCAGGGTTCCTGCTCCTCCATTGGGACAGGCGACCGCGGTTAGGGCTTTGCGGACTTAGTCACCTGAGCAGGGCGAAGTCAGGGGAAACTCTGATGGAGGCCCGCATCCATTATGACGTGCAAATAGATCGTCAGACTTGGGTATAGGGGCGAAAGACTAATCTAACCATCTAGTAGCTGGTTCCTTCCAAAGTGTCCCTCAGGATAGCTGGCATCATTCGCCGAAGTTTTATCCGCTAAAGCGACTTTTCTGCTGTTTTTCTATAATTTGTAATGTTTTAATAAATATTTAAACATACTTAGATTAAATTATTTTTGTGTCGACTCACTGTGTAATTGGATTTTGTCTCAGCAGTAGTTTGGTACCATTTTAGTACTCTAGGGCAATAAGCAGCTGAGATATGAGTAATTTTGTAAGTATTTTGTACAGGGTTCCTGCTCCTCCCTGGTTGGGCTGGAGGTCAAAATCTAGGACACTTTTAGAAAGTGATATTCTTTTTTTTCTGAGTTATGTAGATACCTATCAAACCATATACATGTATTAGTAAACATTCTATTTGGACAATTAATACCATTTACAGTTGGCTTTCACTCGACAGTCGACATCTTCTGACTTTTGGGTCAATGCCCACGGGAGGGGTGGGGGGGAGGGGGGGGGGCTAGAGGTCAAAATTCAGGACATCACAAGATATTTTTTTCTTTTCTTTTATAGAATCTGTTGGTTTTTGAAAATCAGGTATTATTTGGGGCTGTCTTTCTCTGTGTAAATCCTGACCTTTGGGCTCATTACCCAGAATGGGGCTTGAGGACAAAATCTGGGACACCTTCAGTGTTATTCAAATTTTCTGAATTCTGCAAATATATGACAAACTTGAAAAGTATTCATATTTGGACAATTGGTTCCATTCATGGCTGGCTTAAGACATTTGAATCCATGTTCTAGGGTGGAGCTAGAGGTCAAAATCTAGATGAAGACATCTTAAGATTTTTCTTTTGAACAATGGGTACTATATAGGGTTGACAAATCCTCTGTGAGGCAGACCTTAGGGTTCAATGCCCCTGGGTGGGACAAGAGACCAAAATCGTGTTTTATATGAGAGCAATAAGAGCATCTGCATGGGTTACATATGGCTCTCTTAAAAGTATGTCCAAACTCTAGGTAGATGAACTGTAATATTGAACTCTTAGGGTTGATATTTGGCACTGTTTGCATGCATTCATTTAAAAAAAGTTGAATAACAATAAGTAACAATAAATGTAAAGTACTGTAGATTTTGAAATTTTCGCGAGAACTTAATTTTCGCTAATATTCGCGAATTCGCTGTCTCGCGAACTCAAAGTTCTCGCTAATATTGACTTACTAAAAGCAGATTGCATTGACCGTTGGAGATCTTTGAGAATGGCATATGATGGACGATGGAGCAAACAGAAATCTTGCCTTAATGTATTTTACTCCCTCGTTAACTTTATCCATAAAAGATGAACAATATTTGTGTATTTATTTGCGTTTCAGTAATAGATAAAAAGAAATAAATCACTGTTTCTCGCGAATTGACCAGTTTTTGTTAAAAGGTCAAGTTAAACTGTTATTGGACTTGAAAAGATCACGCAAATCAAGGTCATTTTACGTGAGCGTTCAACCGTTACACAATATACGCTTAGTGATACCTAACAAAAGTGTTGAATTGATGGCTTGGACAAGCGAAAGATAAGAGATCAATTACGCTAAAAATACTAATACCTGATCAATGATTCAGATATGGACCAGTGATTTTGAGGGTGTGTTCAGAGAGATGGCAATTCAAGTCGGCACGTCAAAAATGGAGGGCTATTCTGTGCACTACGACTTTTGGGAAACTACAATTTGCATGCTTAGTTTCAACCCACGGAAATGACCAACCACACGAATACTTGCTCGCGAATTTAAAACTTCGCGAATAATTCGAAAATCGAAAATTCGCGAAATATAAGTCACGCGAAAATTTCCGAATCTACAGTATATTCTGATTTAGAGGTGGTTAAGGTTGGTCGATGGGAAGGATTGGAGTAAACATTTATTAATTATGCTCATAGCTAACGAAAATAGCGACATTTTCGATCAGGGAATTTTGGAAATTGGTCAAGGAAAAGTCAGGGAATTTTACTTTCTATAGTTTGTGGGAACCCTGTATATCCTAGTTTGAAATTGGTGTAGATCCAGATTAGCTGGCTTCTGAGTATACACTGTGTTATCTATTCTTCTTGTAAATACATGCTATAATTGGAATCTTGCAAATTAATTTGATAAACCATTTGGGGAAGAGTGTAGTATATAAAATACTCAGCATAGTAAGGTTTAGTTTATCTTAGAGCTTTAAGCCATGAATTACCTCTTTGTATACTGGAGGAGTACAGTAAAATCTGTGTAAAACGGCCACTCAAAAATAGACAAAATAAAGATCTTAAGGACAAATGGTAGCTTAATGAAGGTCAAAAGTATTGCAGAATTGGAGTATTCTGCAATTCTTTGACCTGCATTAAGCAATAATTGGTCTTGAAAACCAATTTTCGGTCTTTTTGAGAGTGGCCATTTTACACAGGTTTTACTGTACTCAGCATAGTAAGGCTTAATTCATCTTAGAACTTTAAGCCATGAGTTAACTCTTTGTATACTGGAGGCTCCTAAAGGAGTATTTGGTAAAAGTTCAAGACCCAGGGGGAATGCTGCAAAAATGTAGCATTTCATTTCATCAGGGTCTGCAAAATTAGTTAAGGTAAAAACAATCTTAAAGAATATAAATACATCATAATATTGAAATTCCAACCTGTGACCCCTCAACGTATATAATGGACAATCCCATCCTTATTTTATCAATATGTATGGGGAAAATCCATCAGTATACAATGGATTAAGGCTTGCATTTTTTATCTTACTGACTATAAGCTTTTATTTGACAGAGAGGTACCCAAGAGCTGAAGAAATACCTGAGGAGCAGAATTGAGGATCCCGAATCTGTCCCTAATGGTACAACCAATGGTGTTCAGAGTAGTAAAGGTCAATCAGGGGTCATAGGAGCACAAGGAGACGGGGTCAATGCTCATGATGTATTTCAGTCTAGAACACTGGATTATAGGTAAGATTATAAGAATCTATCGTGAGTGTAAGTGTAGGATAGAAAAATCCGTCCCGAGGATCACCGATTGGCATCACGAGGCTTGCCGAGTGATGACAAACGGTGATCCGGAGGGACGGATTTTTCTATCCTACCCTCACACGAATAATGGATTCTTTTTCTTGCTCACCATTAGATACCACATTTTATTCTTAAGAAAAGGCTCCCAGAAGTTCCTGAATATGCCAAGATGCGACATGTTATGATGACGTCACTTTGACATAACAATGATGTCACTTGACGAACATGTGCGTGAGTTCCAATACAACCAATTTATTTAGCCCTCACATGACAGCCTGGGTAAGATAAGATTTTCTAACACAGGGTAAAATCTCAGATGTCCCTATCCAGTGTGCAAGAAAAATGATGGTTTTTACCTTTGTTCTGCTGAATAAATAAACATTTCCTTCATGAATATTCATGCTAAGCTCCACCCACTATGAATAATTATATAAATAAACTTTCACATTTGTGCATAGGACAAAGAAATTACTTTTCAGGTCCACTAGTGTAGGATCATATCTAATCATTTCCATAAGCAAACAGAGTAGACCCTGATCTGGCAGCTCTTACAAGAGCTGCCTGATCTGGGTCTGCCCTGTTTGCAAAAGTGTTAAGAGGCGTCTCTATGAGGTAATTGTTAATATGGGTCATCTACATCAGTATTTTAGATGAGTTCAGTAGCTTGATTGGATCGTTAATCATCATGGAAAACAGCAATAAATAAATAAATACTGTTAGTTTTAAGATAGTTGAGAACGGTTGTAAAGAATATTTAACATAAACTTATCCTTGTTATGGGTGCTACAGGTATGTAAAGGTAAACTTTGACCCTCTATCAAAGGTTAGACGAGTCCATGTCAGGGATTTTCCTAGTCCTGATTTGGGGCCTAATATTGGCCCCTTCCCAATTATAAAATAAGCAAAACCTTTCCCAAAATGGTGTATATCATTCCCAATTTTTTAGTTCTACATTTTGGTGAAAATTAAATGAAAATCCAAACAAAAATAGCACAGTCACAGATGAATGAAAATTTGCATAAAAATGTGAAGGAAAACATGTTTTCATTCACATTTTTATGTAATTTTTCATGAGTTTTTATGGAGGGTTATTAAAGCAATACATATTTTACAACTTTGTACTGCTTATTTCTTATATGCTTTTTCATCCATTTTGAATGGCTGTATAAAGTTTTCCCTATTTTGATGGTTTAATTGCTTTATTCCAACATTCAACAGGCCCCTGCCCCAACTTCAGAAAAGGAGACAATTCCCTGCATGGTGTAGCACATGAAATGAAAATCTGGATGAAATAATGGAAATATCTTACCGGTTTTCAGTATCACGTTGATAGCATGAACAGAAGATATTTGGTTTAGAAATAACCATTACAATCTGAGTAACCTTTCATATGCTACTACTGAGTTGTCCAATCTTGGACTATCTGAGTTCAAAATTTACCTATACCTGCCTCTACCTTTAATAACATATTTACAGTTACAGTCAAACTTCCATGGCTCGAACTCGTCGGGACCATCGGTGCGATTTCAACCCATCATTGGGTTTGAGCAATACCTGGACTGACAATTTTCAAGGTAGTTCATGTGTACTTTATGTTTACCATGGACACCACGATTTATCGATCAAAGCTGCTAAGTGCATGTGACATCTGTCATTTATGTCAATTTACCTCTTTGCACACTAGAGTTAAAATTTTAAGCGACATTTGTTTGCAATTATGCATCTGTGGAAAGT
Organism: Loripinus fragilis; assembly: GCA_964019695.1. Classification (NCBI taxonomy): domain Eukaryota; kingdom Metazoa; phylum Mollusca; class Bivalvia; order Lucinida; family Lucinidae; genus Loripinus; species Loripinus fragilis. Next base: position 45,968 of record CAXHUL010000149.1, read on the forward strand.
AAATACCTTGATCAGCATGTGCATATGCACAGGTTGATCAATGCATTTGCTATCCTATCTGCTATAATGATTTAGTTGTCTGGTTTGTTGTCTTGTGAGCGATGACAAGCAACATCTTTATACAAACATGCCTGGATGTTTAAAACAAAGACACAAATCAGACTGTACACCCGTACATTCTGATGCCCGTATGAATCCAGCCAGCAAAAGGTATTGGGCCACTATCTGCCCACCAGCGAAGCGTCATTTGAATGTCGTTGCATATCAAATAAAATGGAATCACGAATGAAGCAACATGGCAGCAAATATTTTGCCCGCAGCACTGAAAACTAATTGATAGGCTTTTAACTTTGATCTGTATAATACCCAAGGTGAACTTAGGGGTTGGAGAAATGGGATTTATGTTTTGTGATTTATAAGTTTCTCTAAAATAACCCTTCGCCGGGGAAATAAATTTGACAAATTTGCCTTGTTTGACTTCTGTTTTGCCAATTCTTAGTATTCTAGTTTTAAAAATTTAATTTTGAAAAAGTCAACAGACAGCAACATTACCCAGCATGCAAGGAGTTAAAGGCATGTATTACTGTCCAAAAGAAATCATTAAAGGATTAACTGATAAGGGGCAGTTTCAATATCCCACAAAATTAAAGGGGCCTCAAGTGGGGAATTACCTGTATACAACACAATTTATTTCACAAAGATAAAGATCAATATTTTATCATAAATTACCTAATCCCTTCATGGGACCACTTTATTGCCCCTGTAGAGAAGTCATAATCACCTCATTATGACTGTCCTTATGAACTGCCCAGTATGGCCCCTGGAGAGAGTCATAATGAGTGGTACCACTATTATTGCTCAAATTTCTATGCCTTTAAACACATGTGGGGCTGGTTTGTTACTTTATATATACAATTCTCTAGTAACTGTTTTATTTTTTCAGTAACAAGAAATGCAATGAGGTACCAGGTCAGGTGTGGGAGGTGGCAGTGAAAGGGGAAGTAAATACAGTGAACCTCAGTAAAAACAACTTCACCGCTATGCCAGAAGGGTAGGCATTATTTTACCATTGATAGACATTCTGACATGACTTACTCTTACCATGCTGAATGAATATGGATATACATACAGTGTAGATCAAGATTAGCTGAATCCATATTAATAATTAAATAGGCCATCAGAGTTGCTCAAATTCAAGTTCAAATAGTTTGAACAGTCCTTTAAGGACTCAAAAGTGTGGTTGTGCATTTGAGCTTGTTTGGTTGAACAAGATACATTGCTGTCCCTTTATAACACTATATTTGGTATCCAATGGACCATATTTTAAGTGAATCTTCATATAAAAGGACAATTTTACAAAGGAATTACAGGAAAATGAACATTTCATGGTCATTTTCCTACAATTCCTTTGTAAAATTCCAGAAATGGTCATTTTCCCTACAATTCCTTTGTAAAATTCTAGGAATGGAAATTTTTCTACAATTCCTCGTAAAATTCTAGAAATGGTAATTTTTCTACAATTCCTTTGTAAAATTCATGGTAAAAACTTGGGAGCAGCGACATGACCATGTTACATGTATATCTAAATCATTGTTATAACCATTTGTGTTATAAAGGGACTGCACTGTATTTATGTGCAGTTATATTCCATCATGTACATGCACTTCAAATTACTTCTCACCATGCTGCGTAACGCAGTCGGTAACATGTCTTACTGCAGATCCAGGGGTTGCGAGTTTGATCCCTGCCCGGTCCCATACTTTCACAGAGATTGATCTTGAAATCATTTCTTCCTTCATTCTCCCTTCTGCTGATACAAGAAGAGTCGTTGTCACTGGTTAACTTCTTAGTCAAGCTTGCCTAGGAAAAAAGTGTGGTTAGGTGAACTGACCATCCCGACATGACTATAGCTGTTGACTGGGTGGGATGTAAAAAACCAAATCAAACACAGCGCCCTAGATAAGCTTTTGGGTCAATTGGGTATTTACACAACCTGGTTATCCTCAATTGCGCACTTGCAAAAACAATTGCGTATTTTCATATTTTTTTATGCAACGTTTTTTTTCCTTTGATTACACGTTTTCTTATTGCATGAAGCCATCGGGAATGTGCTTGCATATCTATTCACTCCCATCGTCTGCCTTTCTAAAGTATCAAACTAGCGTATTTTATTGTACCTGAAGCAAATCTCATCCCCTTGTTGACATTCGAGTGTGTACAGTTTGCAAAGTTTCACTTTCATCAGAGTGTTTTCCGCGCGAAATACTGGACTGGGCACCGATATTTTATTCATACAACTGGAGTTATATTTGGCGCTTGCTAGTAAAAAAAAATCAATACCCAACTAATCATATTTTTTCAAGAAGCTAAAACTTGATTTTTGATAAGCAAATGTATGTTTAATGGCCATCGTACTATTGAACATGAAGAGAATGTTGTTGGAATTGTTAATTTATTCAGGTGAAAAAGAATCGAAAATGGTTCAAATTTTGTTACTCAAAAATTTCTTTTTTTTCTCAAAAGCTATTGCTTGTTGACTTTAAGCAAAGATTGCATCCTTGTGTAGTAAGAATATGCCTCCAGCAAAGAGTATTACTTTGCATTTAGATTTTCACACATTTACCGTTAAACATCTGTCACGGTATGGATGAATGAACTTTGGCAGCGGCAAAATGCTTTGATGTCGACAATTTTATCAGCTGATTGGCTCTACGACTGGTTACCCGCTTGCAATAATGGCTACCCGCTTACAAAAAATCAACAAGTGGTGTTCATTTAGCGTATTCAGGTTTTTCGGTTACTGTTGACGCTGTTTTTAATCCACATGTGCTGGATTCCTGAACCATGTCGTAGTGTCTTATTAGCGTAAACACTTGAACTTAGTTGATTTCGGCCCCGCTGCGGTTCGACTGCACCACAAACTTTCAAATAGTTGGGCCCAATAACCTGATATAGGGAAGCGGCCGTTGAAGAATTTATTCTGGGAGACACCACTGCTGGGGAGTTTAATTGCACCAAGCATATGACCGGCGCAAAAAAGAGTTAATCGATGCAATTTTAATCGAAACTGGCCGCATCAACGCATAGAAATTGGCCGTTTGAGGACACAATTTCAGTGTTTTGGGGCAAATTTCGCCAACCGCTGGCGGCGTTGGACAGGTGCACGCTTAATAAAGGTGCATTTGCATTCAAAATCGTTTGGACGGCTCTAAAATGGCCGCTTAAGGGAGGGTCACGCTTAATAGAGGTGGCCGCAACAGCAGGTTTGACTGTATGTAATTAAGTTGAGAAATAAAAAAGTAATTTTCAATTATGCAGACTTATCTAGAGGCCTTATTGTAATTATATTTGTTCCTATTATTGGATAGACAAAATATGCACAGTTTATGTCTATTTGAATTCATTCTTCTTTTTCTTTAACTCTAGCCTCATGTTGTTGTCAGACTACCTAAAAGAGCTGAATCTTGGCTTCAATAGACTTTCCTCAGTTCAAACAGATGTAGGTCTCTACTTCAATCTCACATTTCTAGACTTAAGGTAAGTTGGTACTGGTACTCTCCCTGCTTTGGTATGCACCTCCCACCCCCTGGAAGAGGAGAGGAACATATGAGCTTAGACATGTGATTTCCAGCCATGTGGCATTTTAACAGGTGTAGACTCAGGTGAGCCTGTGCAGCCTCCTCTTAAGCTTAGAAACTCCACATGATGTTCAGTCAGTAGCTTAACAGTCATAGAATATTCAAGTGACTAGCAAAGGCTCTGATCAGACTGCATGTGTGCCGTCTGATCTTAGGCTTTGCTAGTCGCACATACCACATTGTTGGAAATCTCATGTAGCAGCACATATTGTTTTTGGTCCGGATCTCGTTTGCATTAGGATTAGCTTTGTATTGGTGTGACTGTGTATGCAATATCTCAAGAGCCACTTTGCCATTTTAACCAACTCAACTCACTTTATTTGCAAATATAACATTTGACAATGAATACACGAAATGCGCCCATTAATGGCAGAAATTGACAAAGAACAGGGGAACAGACCATAAAAACATTATTTGAAACAGAAATAGTAAAATAGACCAGCATATAGTATTTTGGTACCACATATGCATTTGGGTATGCAAGCAGCAAAGGCTCTGTCAAGACTGAGCAGAATTTTGCATGATTTGAAATATGTATAAAAGTTTATTGCAGAAAAGACCAGAAATTTAATCATTTTTTTCCCATGTTTTTAACAAAATACAACTATGTCTTTTCATTAATAAAAGAATCATTTTTATAGAATCAATCTCTATAAATAATGACCACATTATTAATATCAAATAGTGAAATATAATCATTTAAATGGCTATAGTGCCTTAAAACTGGTTGATCATTGAAGTTTGATCCGATAAAATACCATGGCTTATTGATTATTTATTTTAGATTTATGGATGCATGGGTGAAAGTTTTCAGTATTTTTCCTGAATTCAGGATTTTGAGGCTGACTTTCTGGGGAAAGTCAGCCTCAAAATTCTGGATAAGGCAGATTCTTATGGCTTCTTTGATTTAATTACAGTTTATCTAAAGGCTATTGACCATTTAAACTTGAAATTGTTGATATTTATAGGCATACTTTAAGTTTTCAGATTCGATTTTTAAAAGTTCAGGATTTTGGAAATTTTGAACTTTCACCCATGTGAATGCAAACTGGTATCTGCACCAATAGCAGTACAAAAGAAGCTCCCCACAAAATGATACACAAAACTCTGAGACCATAAAACTGGTTTCATGCTCAACCCAGCTGAGCATGAAATATATTGTGCTCATAAATGTTGGCATTTGGGCATTTATGAGCATGATAATTATATATCATGCTCTTTTGGTTATAAGTTTTAATAATTTTGTTATAATTTCAGAAACAACTGTTTGAGTGATCTTCCAGGTGATATGTCATCCAATAAGGAACTGAGGGAGATCATCTTGTCCACTAACAGGTCAGGGTTTGTTGGTTTTATGTGTATTAGTTACATATGTAACAGTATATAAATTCAAGTAAATATATCTCTGTTCACTGAACGGAACCAGAACAATAAGTGCAGTACCTTAAGTATTTTTTTTAACAATTGGGTACGTTACTCACTCATTTTTCACTCATTTGGGTATTGCAAATGTTAAGTGGGTGTTAATTGGGTATTCAACATTTCTAATAAATATTTATTTGGGTATTTTGTTTTTTTAATAGAGTATTTTTGTAATATTAAAAACTTTACTTACCAATTGATATATTTTATGTTTTATTGCTGCTTTGAACAAAACATGTTGCTCACAATTGACTTTGTTCCCTCAGATCATATTGAATAAATGCTGAAAACCAGTCAGTTGACTGTGTACATTTAGCCACTCTGAGCTAAAACTGAACTGTGGAAGGCAAAGTGATAAAATTTGGTACCCATGACTTTTTGATTGTATTGGGTATTCTGAAATTCTTTTGCTTTTTGTTACCCTACCAGATCAATTTTAATTGCTTTTTTGGAGAATTTATTTGGGTAAATACCCAAATAGGCATACTAATTAAGGTACTGATAAGCGGTTAGAACAATTGATGATTTGATGATGATCCAGTGCAACCAGGCCCAGAGGTAATAAAACTTCTTTCATGATCAACTCAACTGAGTATGAAATTTATCATTCTCATAAATGTTAAAATGCCAACAACTGTTGGCATTTTAACATTATTAGCATGATAACTACAACAGCTAGAGTTTGAAAATAAGGAAAAACTATATTTGTCAGCATTCAAGTTATTATAAGCAATTGAAATTCCCTGCTCAGTTGAGCATGAAAAAAGTTTTGTAACCACTAGACCTGGTGTTCGGAACGTCTTTGAATATTGTCGCAAAGACAAGGGTTATTGCTAAACTGCTGGTTGTGCAGTTAATATCTTGAAGAGCCATTGATGGAATTTCATCAAACCTTGCAAACATATTCATATATACATGACAAATACTTTCAATAAATAAAATAAGGGCTAGGGGCCAATTCTATGTGAGTTATTTCCCTTTAAAATTCTTAAGGGCTTTTGTATATGCATAGATAGTGCCCACACAGGCCGATCAACTCTCACCACTGATTTTGATGGAGCAATGCAATACTTTATCTACACAATGTAGACATATTAAACATTGCATGAAGAAATTTGGTGCCCTAAAAATGACAGGTATGAGAACTTATTTCCTTCAATTTTGTATAGAAACTTTCAGTCTTTTGTTCTATTGTTGCAGATTTACTAAGATTCCAGAAGTGTTGTATAAGCTACCAAAGCTTGAGATACTGTTTGTCAATGATAATAAGTTGGACAATATAGATGCTGGGGATCTAAAACAACTACCTGTCTGTTGTTCTATTGTTGTAGATTTACTAAGATTCCAGAAGTATTGTATAAGCTACCAAAGCTTGAGATACTGTTTGTCAATGATAATAAGTTAGACAATATAGATGCTGGGGGTCTAAAACAACTACCTGTCTGTTGTTCTATTGTTGTAGGTTTACTAAGATTCCAGAAGTATTGTATAAGCTACCAAAGCTTTAGATACTGTTTGTCAATGATTATAAATTAGACAATATAGATGCTGGGGATCTAAAACAACAACCTGTCTGTTGTTCTATTGTTGCAGATTTACTAAGATTCGCGAAGTGTTGTATAAGCTACCAAAGCTTGAGATATTGTTTGTCAATGATAATAAATTAGACAATATAGATGCTGGGGGTCTAAAACAACTACCAGCCTTGTTCTATTGTTGCAGGTTTACTAAGATTCCAGAAGTGTTGTATAAGCTACCAAAGCTTGAGATACTGTTTGTCAATGATAATAAGTTAGACAATATAGATGCCGCGGGTCTAAAACAACTACCTGCCTTAGCGACGTTAGATCTTATCTTGTTCTAATGTTGCAGATTTACTAAGATTCCAGAAGTGTTGTATAAACTACCAAAGCTTGAGATACTGTTTGCCAATGATAATAAGATAGACAATATAGATGCTGGGGGTCTAAAACAACTACCTGCCCTAGCGACGTTAGATCTACAAAACAACAACATTAGTCAGGTGCCACCAGAACTAGGCCTCTGTACACAGCTCAAGTAAGACGATTTTTATGCCCCCAACTTTGAAAAAGTTGAAGGGGCATATTGCTTTGGGCTTGTCCGTCTGTCCGTGTGTCCGTCCTTCTGTCCATTACAAATTTAAGATATGGTTTTGAAATTTCATAGCTGGACTCAGCATAAAAAATAACTGACCCGTGTTTTTTATAAAATCTGGATTATCTCCCTTTGTGGAGTTATGCCCCTTTTAAAGGGTCATAATGAAATTTTGTAATCAGGATATTTCAAAAACTATAACAGCTAGGAGCTTCAAACTTGGTCAGCTAATAGAGGATAATGAGTAGATTACCTGGTGAAAATTAAAAAAAAAAGTCATTTTATTTTCTTTGAGTTAATGTCCTTTGCAAATTTGGACATTGAAAACTTCCAATAAAGATATCTTGAAAACTATTACGGCTAGTAGCCTCAGATTTGGTCAGCTGAATGAGGATGAGGAATAGATTACCTAGTCAGGATGGTGGACAAGCTCATGGTTGGGGGCATAGTGTTTCATAAACACAATTTCTAGTTCATGAGATATTGTGAGATGCTAAAGGGTGAAAATTGAATAAAGGGATGAACTTTTCAGCATAAAATTATGAATATTTTCATACCCTGCATTTTTAACATATGTTTTTGGTGCTTAAAAGAACCGTCTCATTGAGACGGTTCTTTTGAGTACCCACAACATATGTTTTTATTGAGAATTAAGAAAATTAATTCTTTGTTAGGCACTCTTAACTAAAGCCCTGTAGTACCAACTGTTGAATAATATGTCACAGTCTTAATGAGGGAGCGCAGTGGCTCAGTGGTAGAGTGCTTGACTCGAGACCGAAGGGCCGTGGGTTGGAGCCTCACCGGCGTCACTGGGTTGTGGTCCTTGAGAAAGATGCATTTATCCTAGCTTAGTACTGGATCAACCCAAGAAGACCTGTCCCTGTTTAACTGAAAGATTATCAAATCAAACAAACAAAACCTTCCAAATAACAAATTATTGCACTATTCTGTGAGAAGCAATGTACTCACAATGTATATCTTTGATTTAAACTCCTCAACTTATTGTACAATGGTGGTTTCCAGAAAATTAATGCTGAAATATCTTTTACTTAAGAAACAGGTCAGCTCTAGTGCGTGAATTGTTGTTTAATAATTCACTGTTTGTCGGTCAGTTGTAAAGAAGATCAAATCACAAGCACGCAGCGCGAGTGATTTATCTTCGTACAACTGACCGACAAACAGTGAAATATCACTCAACAATTCACGCACTAGAGCTGATCTATTTTGATTCTAACACACAATAAACAACGAAAACAAATTTTGAAGTCATCAGCTTCTTCGAGCTTTCCACCATTGCACTGAAGAACTCCGGCAAATACTTAGACTACGTCGCATTCGTTTATGTGTATTTGTAACTTCTTTCAAGCGTAAAAATGACGTTACACCGTCTAATGTCATTTTCCAGGAGCAAATGACGTCAGCTAGCACCCACTTTCCTCACGCTTTCTAAACTGTGAATTATTGTTTGATGTATCACACTTATTTAGCATTGCCTCTATAGGCGAGGTGTGTTAGAATGTTTGATATATCCCACTTATTTAGCATTGCCTCTATAGGAGGGGTGTGTCAGAATGTTTGATGTATCACACTTTTTTAGCATTGGCTCTATAGGCGAGGTGTGTTAGAATAACTCTTATCTTCAGCTCTTGTGCTTGTTTAATCCTTTTCTTTCTGGCTACTGATGAACAGGCACGTTGGAAAACAGTGAAGACCCAGATGAAATGCCGGAGAAGACAGCATTTCATCAGGGTCTGCACCATTTTCTAATAATATAAAAACAATCTTCAGGGACAGAAATACATCATAATTTTGACCTATTACCCTTTAAAATACAAAATGGACTATCCCATACTTATTGTATCAATATGTATGAGAAAATCCATCAGAATACTGGGGGTTAATATATGTGCTCTACAATGAAAATTCTACCTGTAATCCCTTAAGAGTAGAAAATGGACTATCCCATACTTATTGTATCAATATGTATGGGAAAATCCATCAGAATAGAAAGGGTTAATGCAATGGTTGATTTTATTTCAGGTCAGTTCAACTTGGAGGTAATCTTTTCAGAAATCCACGGCCAGCGATTCTTGCCAAAGGAACAAACGCCTTACTAGAACACCTTAGGAGCAGAATAGTTTCTTAGCAGTATTGACAGAGCTAAATTCAGTCAGAAAATGAGCTATCTCTTGACAAAAGGAACAAAGTGATATGTGTGCATAGCAAAGACTCAAATCAGACTGTCTGCATGAAGACACTTTGGTCTATAGCTACTAGGGCACAGTAGATACTCTTACAGGATTCCAGATAAGAGTTTGTGATTGAAAATCATTTTTCTATATTCTCAACCAAAATGATGTTGTGGGTATTCAAAAGAACCCTCTCAACGAGACGGTTCTTTTGAGCACCCAAAACAAACGTTAAAACTGATGAATAAGAAAATATTGACAATTTTACGCTGAAATATTTTGAGTATCTGGACCTATGTAATTAGATTAGGGGGATGACCAAGCCTATCTTAGTCTTCACTTGGTGCACATTCCTCTGTAGCTTTTATGTATATCATGCGCGGATCCAGAAAGTTATGTCAGAGGGGGTCCAAATTTGATAAAGATTTTTTTTAGTTGATGAGGGGATGGAGGATCCAAATTTCACTATAAATGGGCCATCATCAGCTCGCAGCAAAACGCCATTTAAATGGCGTTTCGCTGGAGGGCTGAAGATGGCCCAATATTGAATGCTGGCTTGGTAGCTTTGTGATTTTCAGGGGATCCGGACCAGTATTGCTAAGAAACCCTTTATTTATGTGATTTTCAAGGGAGGTCAGGACCCCCTGTCCCCCCTCCTCTGGATCCGCTCATGTTAATGAGGTTGCTCATATTTCAGTCACCCCAATTGTAAATAGAGATGGTAAATAGGATAGCCATTTATACAGATTAAGTGCTAAACATTAGTGTTCAAACACTTTGATAATAATTCTGTGATAAAAATGATTTTGTATGATTATACTTTAGTCCTTAAAGCCAAACCCAAAATTTGTAGTGGAAGATAGATGATTCACATGAAAATCTGGCCAGAGGATCACAATTTTGCATCAAAAGACTTGTAAAGTGATGATAAACGATGGTCCGGATGGACATTTTCTGAACCACCATCGCTTTGGCATAACATTGACGTCACTTGAAGACCATGCACATGACTTCCAATACATCCAATAAACAGACCTGGCGTGACAGCATGTTTAAGATAAAATGGGTATGATAAGTTTCTGACCAAGGCTAAAACCTCAGATATTCTTATATCAGGGTTCACACAGGCTTGAAAAGTACTTGAATTTAGAGGGCTTTCTTGAAAAGTCCTTGAAAATTAAATCTGCCTTGAAAATAACTGGAAAATCACTCAAAAACTTTGAAAAGTCCTTTAATTCTACTATTTTCAGTAGGACTTAGCACTGTAGATAGAGACCTAAACAAGTAAAAAATTGTCGTGCCTTTATTTGTTGCAGCATATGCTGCACCAAATACAGGCACAACAATTTTATACTAATTTTCCGGTACTAATGTCTCCATTATCTCAGTCTAGCATTTCTGAAAAAGAATTTTAACACTTCGATAAGTATTTTCATTTACTTTAAGTCCTTGAAGACTGTTAGAGAGGCTTTTAGAAGTCCTAGACAAGTCCTTGAATTTACTCATACTTGCCGGTATGAACTTTGTATATGCTGTACAAGAATAAAGGATCTGGTGAGACTGTGTGAGTTTGCAGGCTCCTCTGAGCCTTTGCAAATTGTCTGTGTGGCTAGTAGTAAAAACTAAGAATGGCTTTAGCTCAATAAATACATAGTGATGGGTGCAATAGGGTTAAAGGAATTTGTTTCACTGATGTTGAATGCGAGAAAAATACCTTGAAGTATGTGTGAGCCTTTGTAATGAAGATTTGACTGATACTTTCATTTTGTTTGCTTGTATATTCACTGGACAATCTTTGTAAGACTATTATAAGCTATGGACAAGTGTGACAGCTTGGTCTCAAAGACTCATAGCCCCCATCTTGCTGGATATTTTTATGTACTTACTACACACCTCCCAAAATATTTTTTCCAATTAAGTAATTAGCATGTATTTACTAAGAATATGGAAAAGTGTTGATCCTGATAAGCTGGTTTCTTAGAACAAGCTGATCTAGATATACACTGTTTTCAAAATCTGATATATCATGCTTTAGCAGGGTAACAAGGATGTTAACAGTTAAATTTGCGTTGCTGGACCCTAATATATCTCCTTCTGAAAAACGGTGTAGGTCCTGATCAGATGGCTTCTTCAGAAGCCATCTGATCAGTATCCACACTGTTTTCTATGCAGTATATGATTCTGTTGCTAAAGATGGAACCACAGTACTGAATTGTCTGATATAGTCATTGATGTGGCACATATATTTAGGCCAAATCCACCGACTCTAAATATTATTTGTTTTGGTTGAATAAAATAATAAATTTTTGAGTTTCTGTCTGTGTATTTTTGAAAGAGACACTGTGAAAAGTGATTGTCCTTTCCAGATTTTTAGAAAAATGATGAAATATTTAAAGATTTAATACAGACTGTTGGTGTTTACCTTACTAGCTTTACTGTTTTTTATTCTGGAGATATTAAAAAAAAAAGCTCTGAAAAAAAAAAATGCTCAGAAAATGACCAGTCAGCTTTTTTCCATTTTTTTTCGCCCCCCCCCCCACCCTAAATCTGAAAAAAAATCCTGTCAATCAACTAATAAAAAAAACCTGGCCTTAGTAATCAAGATGAGTGTTAAAGGTCATTGAGTGAAGTATTCCTAGCATCTGTGTTAAATTTGTTTTGTTCGATTTACTGATTTATTTTGATTACTAGTAATTTGAAATTTTTGTATTAAATTAATTTTGTATTAGTCTTTGTCTTTTCTCATAACATAAAATAAATGGACAGTAATATGCATGACCCATGTTGAATGCTATTTAGAATGAAACTCTACGTATTTAAATTGAATACAATGTTCGGGTAGCCAGACAGTTTCAACATATCTATCAAGGTGGAGAGATAGCCATTCTGAAACGGGTTGCATATGAAAATGGGGTCTAATACATTTAGACATTATCAAGCTAAGGTATGCAAAATGGTGACTAGGCTTAGCAAGGACAGGTATGCAAAATGGTGATGGGGCTTTGTCGAAATTGTTTTCTTGGCAAAGCCCCATCACATTTGTGCATACCAGTGGTTGTTCAATATTAAAATAAATAAGTATGCAAGCTTTGATCTAAATATCCCATAAGGTTCAAGATTTATGAGGATTTTTACTAACTGGTAACCTGACGGATGGACAGACTCGCATAGTTAATATAATGCAGACCCAAGGGTCATTCAATTAAGAAGTGGTTCAATCAAGGAAGAACATAACTGAAAGATTGTTGATGGGACGTGAAGAATCAAATGAAATAAATCAAAAATCAATTAATATGAAAAAAGTCAATAAGCAATGCTTATTAGATACCCCCCGCACAGTAAGAGCCAGTGAAAAAACTTGGCATGTTATAGTTCAAACCAGCAGACCTTAGTTTTGATAAGAAGATTTAAGTAGAATATGTGCAAACCAAAATTATAACACTCCTTCATGCATATGTTCAATGTGTCTACATTGTATAGGAAAAGTATCGAATTGCTCCATCAAAAGCTGTGGTAGGAGTTGATCAGCCCATAAAGGCACTATCCATGCATAAACAAAAGCCATATAAGGGAATAATTGTCTAAGTTCTCATAGCTGTCATTTTGTCAATTTTTTCAACCAGACTCCTTCATGCATATGTTCAATGTGTCTATATTGTATAGGCAAAGTATAAAATTGCTCCATTAAAAGCTGTGGTAGGAGTTGATTGGCCGATGAAGGCACCATCTATGCATATACAAAAGCCTTATTAGGGAAAAATTGTCTAAGTTCTCACAGCTTGCATTTTGTCAAAAATTTTTTTTTTTTCAACCAGACTCCTTCATGCATATGTTCAATGTGTCTATATTGTATAGACAAAGTATCAAATTGTTCCATCAAAAGCTGTGGTAGGAGTTGATCGGCCCATGAAGGCACCATCTATGCATATACAAAAGCCTTATTAGAGAAAAATTGTCTAAGTTCTCACAGCTTGCATTTTGTCAAAAATTATTTTTTCTGAATCAAACTACTTCATGCATATGTTCAATGTGTCTACATTGTATAGGCAAAGTATCAAATTGCTCCATCAAAAGCTGTTGTAGGAGTTGATTGGCCCATGAAGGCACCATCTATGCATATACAAAAGCCCTATTAGGGAAAAATTGTCTAAGTTCTCACAGCTGTCATTTTGTCAAAAATTATTTTTTTTCTGAATCAAACTCCTTCATGCATATATTCAATGTGTCAACATTGTATAGGAAAAGTATCAAATTGTTCCATAAAAAGCTGTGGTAGGAGTTGACCGGCCTGTCTATGGCCTATAATAGCATAAGTAAAAACCCTATATAAAAAGCCATTTAGAACTACAAAGGGAAATAACTCTAATAGAATTGGCCCCTAGCCCTTACTTTTTTGCCTTAAGTATTAGTCTTGCATATATGAACATGTTTGCAAGGTTTGATGAAAATCCAGCAATGACTCTTCAAGATATTAAGGAAACAAAACGTTACGGACGGACGCACGGACAACGTGAAAACAGTATACCCACCACAAACCAAGTTTGCCAGGGGTATAAAGATGACTATGAAGTTTTTTTGTTTAACCGTTTACCCCTAAGAGATGCCTATAAACACTTTTGCAAACAGAGCAGACCCAGATCTGGCAGCTCTTGAAAGAGCTGCCTGATCTGGGTCTTCTCTGTTGGTTTATGTAAATATGATAAGTTAATATTATCATACACTAGTGGACCTGTTATGTTATTTCTTTTTTCTATGTACAAACACAAAAAATTATATAGTTATTCACAGTGGGTGGAGCTTAGCATGGTTATGCACG
>CAXHUL010000150.1:0-96000 GCA_964019695.1 Loripinus fragilis
TTCAATTAAAAGAAGTAGGCACATAAAAAATCAAAACAAAACATGTTATTGTTGAATGCTGATATAATTCAATATATTTTATAAGCGACTTCATAATTTGAAACTCTTTACCTACTAGTGTCATCTGCTGATAGCCTTTGCAAACAGTTTGAACCCAGACCAGGCCTGACAAAATGTCAGGCCTGATCTAGATCCAAACTGTTTGACACTCTGCTGGTATTCCTGAAAGAAGTTTTTGAAAGGTCGATTTTGAAAAAAAATCAGCAGATGACAAAAAAGCATGCAAAACACACAAAATAGAATATAAATTGATTTTCAAGATTGTTTAAATTAGAATATATGACTGCATTAATAAATAAGCTTATATGACATATAAATCAGAGAAACCATTTATTTCATTCTGTATTTGCCATACTAAAGCAACTGTGAGCATACTTTTTCAAAACTTTTTATGAATCTTATTCTAGCAGGCCTTTAGTTAAGAAAGTGTACCAACAATTAATTTTCGTATTTCTCAACCAAAACATATGTTGTGGGTACTCAAAACAACCGTCTCAATGAGACAGTTCTTTTGAGCACCCAAAACACATGTTAAATTTGATGGGTCAGGCAATATTTACAATTTTACGCTCAAACAATATCTAAACCTGTGATCTAGTGTTGCCCTCGAACAGCTGGCTTCATACACTGTTTTCATCCATAAGATGTAATTGTACCACCAGAGTAGGATGTGGAATTCACAGAATATACACTTATGGAAACTGTATAGGGCTTCCACGTGTGAACTGCAATTCCTGTTTGCAATAAATGGCCTAACGTTTAAACGATCTTTAGCATGTGACCAGCATTGTGGTTTAATAATACATCTTATAAATAAAGTTGTTTTTTCTTCTTCTAGATTCGGCTATATTTGATAAAATATCCAACAATAATTAACTATTGCAATTTTAGAATTATAATGGATTGGACATGCTCAGCGGACATGTCTCATTGCCATAAAAATGTCCCGAATTTTATCTCACTCCCTGCTAGGAACAATATTCATGCATTTTAATCAGTTCTGAAAAAGGCAGGTTTAATATTTGGGTGGACAAACATGTGAAAGCATAAGGCTTAAACTTTTTTTTTTACTTCCCACTGACGTGTGTATTGATGCTATTTTGGCCATACTGGCATATGTGATTATTGATAGTTATGTCTCATGGATGTCAACTGATTACACAGTTGCAACTTTTCAAGCAAAGACAATGTCACTTAGAAAATGTTGCTAATCTCTGAGTCTGCCCATGTTGCAATTGGGTTGCAATTACTTAAAAATGAGTTCTATCCCACCACCCAGCCAAACAATTTCAAATGTTTGCAAGAGGTACATTTTTCAAAGAGATTTTTAGGATAAATATTATTAGAAAAAGAAATGAGTGATTTGGCATAATACACTGTGCTAAAAAACTCTGAACCATTTCATTTGTAATGGTGTTTATTACTGACAAAATGTAAGCAAGTATATATATAAAGCTTCTAAGAATATAACTCCCTGCCTATTGGGTAACTCTGCATGCTTATTTTGTTGTCTGATTTTTTCAAAATCTACTTTTTTGAAAAATTCTTTTAGGAATACCATCCGAGTGTCAAAACAGGTTGGAGCCAGATCAGGCCGGACAAAATGTCCGGCCTGATCTGAGTCCAAACTGTTTGCAAAGGTTATCAGCAGATGAAACTAGAAGGCAGAGTTAATGCAGGGCAAATGCAATACCCAATAATATGACTCATATACCAGAACAAAAGCATATTGCTTTATCATTATTACCTCGCTGTATTTTCAGTGGAAAACGGCATTGCATAAAGAGATATGACCACACGCATATTTTTTTCACAAAATTGTACTGCCACAGCAATGTCTGTGACTGAATTTACAGTTTCTATAGAAATATTTCTTTTCTTTAATCTATAATGCATAGTATTTAAAACTAAGAAAATCCAAAGCAAATATGTACGGCAGTTTAGAAAACGCCTATTAGACAATGCACTGTAAGCATAGCAAATACAATGGCACAACCCCTGCCCCCTCCCTCAATCTGAGAAAACTGATACAAAATAAATAAAAATTCATTAGGATATTAAAGATATGGACACAATTGCTTTGTCCAACCTTTTTTTGTTACATCACTAATCACTTATTGTCCAACTTATGCCAAAAAATAAAAGTGTATTGTAATTTCTAGTGCAGCATCAAGCCTAAGTCAACTGCCTACGACATCCCGAAGAAGGAAAAACTTTCAGTAATTTTGAAGTTATATGCAATTTTATATTCATATAAATTAGTGATATAACGCTTGCCGACATGCTGAAAACAGGCTTAAACAAAATAATTCCCTTTTTCCATTTTTTGAACTATTGATTTTAGAAATCCTTCTCTTGTTGTATTCAACTGCTAGACAATAAATGTTTGTTTACACAAAACTAAGGTGTAAATGTACTTTAAGCACTTGTGATGTAACTGGACAATAAATTATGGAGTCTTCATTACATCTTCGCGCTATATGCTTTATTTTACAAAATATTTCACTTTTTCCTGTTTTGGTAACTACTGTATTTAGGAATCGTTCTCTTGTTATATTTAATAGTTAGACAATACATATTTGTGACCACAAAACTAAAGGGTTAACTTAAGCATTTGTGATGTAACTGGAAACGAATCATGGAGTCTTCATTACATCTTTGCTGTAATTGTGTTTTTGAATAGAACTCCAACTACAAAATAACAAAACTATACTATGACTAGCTCAGTTTCAGCATTCCTTTTTTAAAGAAGAGTTTCAAAGATATAATGGAGTTATTGTCATCAATAAATTACATAAAAATGAGGAAGAGATGTAACAGGACACCTTTTAATTGCGTCTTTGTTACTCTCAATATATTTGGCTTTATTTAAAGTAACTGTAAACATACAGACCTGAAAAGATTGTCAATGGAATGACTAACAGCATTAACTCAGATTTCAGCATCACATCCTCATGTGTGAAGTAGATCTCTCTTGAATATTCCCCTTTATAACCCTGGCTGTAACTGAGACACAAGAAGATATTGTCCCAGTTACATCAATTAATATTAGTTTCGTTTTGATAAGCATTCTCTGCTAAATGACATTTTTCTGTGCATGAACAACATGTACAGAGATGCAACACTTTGTATGTCAGTTCCTTTGCATGTTTTAGCTTCACTGAAATGAACAACCGGACAGTTTTTCTCTGGCCAAGACATAACACTAGGGTATTTTCATCTCCCTCCATCTTCCAACAACAAAGCCACTTATGATGTGTACATAATATCTCAGTTGCTTATACCCACATGACAAAAAGCGCGCCAATTTTTTGATGATAAAGTTCTTAGGTACATTTTTTTATCAATTTTCTCAAAAGTTGGTGATGTAACATACTGGACACCATATATACCCCAGCATTTAAGGTCAATTTGTTCTATTTGTTTCTTTACGTCCCATCTAAACAGGGACGGGTCTTCCTGGGTTGAACCAGTACTAAGATAGGATAAATGTGTCTTGCTCAAGGACCACAACGCAGTGACGCCTGTGAGGCTCAAACCCGCGGTATCGAGTCAAGCACTCTTCCACTGAGCCACTGCGCTCCCCATTTAAGGTCAATATCTTTTATTTGTGTTCAATGTTTTAAGCATGCTGATTGGTCCCTGCATTGTTCCGAACTAGTTAATATTCGTATTCCAGCTGGTGATACTCTTCTTACTGTCAATATAATTGAGTTTAAGTACATTTAGACAAGACGTAACATGGTCGGACACAAAATGTTACATCACCAAACAATTATTTGAAATTGATTTTATTTACAAAATTATGTAATAATTGATATTTTTTACGTTTCAATCTGAAAGAGTGGGCATTTAGAGAGACGCTAAACGCTTGTTGTATTTCCTAAGTCTTCATATTAAGTTTGCATGGACGTGAATTTAAACCCCCTTCTCAAAACGTGTCCATATACAGAATTGCAAATAAAATTGAAAATATATATAGGGAGGTGTTATAATAATTAAGGGTTGAAGCTGAAATGGATGCTGTCCTCGATAAAGCTGACATATGGACCTTGACGAGAGAAAAGCGGTCTTCGGGATTTGTGAACAACAAAGGTACAGACCAGCCTACGCATCCACAGTCTGATCAGCACCTTTGTTATTCGCTATCTGTCAAGTATATTAGTCAAACTTGCAAAATTTCAGAAATTTCAATATTCTAGCTAGACTCTGTAACTGAGCAGGTTAGTTTGAACCTTACTTGGTTGTAAACCCCAAAGACAGGTTTTCTCAAGTCGTTGCCCATATGAAGATGATTTCCTCATAGAGACACCTTTTAACATTTTGCAAACAGAGCAGACCTAGATTGGCAGCTCTTGTAAGAGCTGCCTGATCAGGGTCTACTCTGTTTGCATATGAAAATATGATTTAGATATAATCCTACGTAATTAGTGGACCTGACAAGTAATTTCTTTGTTCTATGTACCAACATGAAAGTTTATTTTACAATTATTCAAAGTAGGTGGAGCTTATCATGAATATTCATGAAGGATGGGGTTTAACTGCGATAACATTTCTCTTCAAATTGTGATTTTTAGCAATGAAAAATTAAGCTCAAAATTGCTGGTATACATTATATGGCATTTCTACGCTGTATACTATTTAACCGGACATAATGAAATATTTCACACCTTTGATTATTATTTGATGCTAAATGTTCAGCAAGAGAAAGCTCATTTTTGGAGACTGTCCTCAGGCTTAAGGCTGGATCACATGAATAGACATTTTGATGGTTCAGGCAATGGTTCAGACAGGCAGGCAGGGTAAACTTCAATACACATTTTACCTTTGCACTGAAATTTTACTAGCATCACAAGTTAGCACTGAAGTTTCCCGAATTTTGTATTTTAAGAAAGTTGAATGTTGTTAAAACCCAATATCAAAATTATGCTTGGCCTTAATTTTGCGTTTTTGAGCGTGAATAGTGTGATGTCACTCACTAGGCGGAAGTAGGTTAAAACCAGAATGGCGGACATCAATTTACCATGTTTACATAAGCTTCAGTTTCATAGTAGGATGTTGGTTCGGAGTAAGGATTTATCCGCAGTCAAATGCAAAAATGGTGCATAAATAAGGCAAGCATATTTAATTTTGCATGCTTCATTTGTTTTATAGTTAGAATTACCGATAAAGCTTAGCGGGGCGCAGTTTGGTCACTCGAGGATACAAGTGAGGATACAAGTTGAACAACTTTCATTTTGGATACCAGTAAACAGGTACTTTGGCAAACAGTGCATAAGGCAGCATTTCATCTGGTTCTGCATTGTTTGCTATTTAGATAAAAACAATCTTCAGGAAGAAAAATAGTTCATTTTATAGAAATGTTCACTACAAGCAACCCCTTAAAATACAAAACGACTATTCCATAATTATTGTATCAATATAAAGGGAATAGTCCATCACAAGGTAAAGGGGTAGAGTGATTTTACGCTGATGCTTTAAGCATCAAGCTCTCTTGAGCTGGAACATAAACATGAGTGAAAGTTCAAAATTTCCAAAATCCTGAACTTTTAATATTCTAATTTTAAAACTTGCAGTATGCCTTCAAAATATTAATATTTCAAGTTAAAATGCTTGAAAGAGCTTGAATCTCAGTGGTATGAGAAAGTTGAGAAGGATACTAGTAGTAGGATTGGGATTGAGGAAAGCCGGATAAGTGATCCAGCATTTAGTGAAAATTGTGGCCATGAAAATTGTGATTTATATGTGGAAGAAGTTGTAGCAGCCATTGAGGGAATAAATAGCAATAGCGCGCCCAGTCCAGTAGAGCAGGTCTTTAATTCAATGGTAAGGAATGGAGGAGAAGAAATGGCAAGAGGACTGCTATATATTTTTCAAAAGAGTTGGTTAAAAGGAGTACTACCTGAGGCTTTTAAGCTAGATCCAAAGGTAATGCTCCCTAAGCCCGGGAAAACCGACTATAATGTGACAAAATCATATAGGCCAATCACGTTGGAAAGTGTAATCGGAAAGATAATGGAGAGAGTGATAAGCAATAGACTAATTTGGAAGTTGGAGGTAGATGGAGGTGTAGCGGATACACAGTTTGCATACAGAAAACAAAAGTCTTGTGTACAGACTATGTTAAGGGTGTGTAATTCCATATCAGAGGCATGAAGTAGGAAAGAGTGTTCTGTAATAACGGTCATGGATTTTGAGAGCTGCTACGAGAGAATATGGAGGGCTGGTCTGTTGAAGAAGGCATCTGATAAGGGAATAAATGGAGGAATGTGGATATATATCAAAAATTTCTTGTTAGATAGGCAGTATTATATTAAGGTCATGACTACAGGTCTCCTACCTACAAATCAGCTGTTGGTATACCACAGGGGTCAGTAATTAGCCCTGTGCTCTGCAACCTATACACAGGGGATGCTATGGAGGGAGTAAACGGCCTACATGCTGAATTTGCAGATGATGCTACAGTTGTGAATAGTGATAGTACCGTCAGTGGAGCTTGTGAGAAGGCCAACAGTGATTTGAAAGTAGAAGGGAAATGGTGTAGAAGATGGAATATGTCTATATTGGACAAAACTGAAGTCATGATTATTTCATTTGATAGAAAAGATGTGGATGAGCCAGTTAAAGTATATATATGAGAAAAGTTAGTGAAAGTAGTGAAAACAAAAAAAATGTGAGCATAACTTTGGACAATAAATTATCATTCAAGGAACATATTCAAGAAAAAACAAAATCAGGTTTTGGAGCACTTAGGAGCCTTGATACATTTGTGCAGGGACATAGAGGATGCAGTCAGTCGGTTTACATGAGGCTATATAGATCATTAGTTCTTCCAGTGTTTGAGTATGGGGCTCCAGTGTGGGTATCTGCAGTCACAGAAGGGTGTAAAAAGTTTGGGAAGATTCAAAGAAGTGCAATGCTGAAGGCATCAGGATGCCTTAATTCTACAAGCACAGAAGCTCTAGAAATACTTACCAATACAGTACCAATTGATTTGCAGCTGAAACTTAGACAGGCCCAGGAAGTTATCAGAATAAGTGTCAAATATGACATAGATCCACTGAAAGAGGAGTTCGATAGATGGTGCGCAGGAGACATTGTGGCCGGAAGGAACCCTACAGTATTCTATCTACTCATGAGCAGATTTAGAGAAATGAAGGGAACAGTGGAACTTGACAATGTAGAAAAGAATTCAAATATACTAAAGAATACATGGGTCTCATTAAGCACAAAGCAACAGTGATAACAGAGGAATTTCAAAACACAAAAAGCAAACAGGAGAATGTGAGAGAGATGTTAGATAATACAGATGATAGAGATGTCTTGGTATTCACAAATGGATCAGCTTTGGGAAACCCAGGACCAACAGGAGCAGGGGTCGTGCTCTACTTGGATGGATACCAGTCAGTGCCGGTTCTACTCAAAAAGAGTGTAAGTCCTATGAGTAACAACTATATAGGTGAACTGGTGGGCATACAAATAGCACTGGAATTTCTATCTGAAATAGATCATTCTGACCTTGTGGATAGGTGTATTCATCTCTTTACTGATTGTCAACCAGCTATTATCACAGCATTTGATAAGAAACCGCCAACATCAAAGATTGAAATAGTGACAAAAGTTAAAGAATGTTGCAGTCATCTATATTTGAAGGGAAATTCAATAAATGTACATTGGGTACCAGGTCATCAGGATATTAGAGGCAATGAATTAGCAGATAAGCAAGCAAAGGAGGCAGCAGCAGAAGTGAGTGGAAAGGAGGACAAACCAATAGAAATGGACAAGAAAGAAGCAGTTAGTGAGTTGAAGAGGAAAGAAAAATGGCAGAGGAAATTTGATCTAACAGAAAAGGCAGAGAAAATACAAGAGATTTTTACAGAGGTAGGAAAGAGGAACTGTTATGGAGAGGGAGACAGACTAACATTTTCAGTTGTAAACCAACAAGGCCGTCGTCGCCGGTCCGGCAGGACGGCGAGCGCCGGACCACTTTTTTTGGACGAGTATGCTTTCCGCCGTGTCCCTTTTTTCTCGTTTTGGCTCATTTTTCTTTGTGCTTACCTCCGATTTTCAATTTATTGATGAAATCATCAATAACGCTCGTTGCGCGTGTCATTCATAGACCGACCTAGCCAAGGTGTGAAAACATTGAAAACAATGCAATTATTATAATGACAGTTATCATACTTATGGGCCGTGTCGAGAGAAAACCTGACGTAGTTGCATTCGAAGATTAAAGGCGCTGTCCAGCCTACACATCCGCGCAGTCTGATCAGTGCCTTTCTTGTTCGCCCTCTTGAAAGTATAATTGATAAACTTGCTACACGCAAAATTTCAGCTTTCTAGCTACATGTACTCTCTGTAACTGAGCAGGTTGGTTTGATTCTTGCACGGTCGTAAACCCCGAAGACAGATCTTCTCGCATTGAGGCCTAGATAATTTCTATGCGCCAGTTTCATTCCCCTCAAATTGACTTTTTTTTTTCTTCTAAATAACATGTCGAGCGACTAAGTATGTTTAAACGTTACGAGCATCGTGGGCATGTGCTGTTACAATTCATCCCGTTACGGATATACAATTTCTGTCTGTTACAATTCAGCCCAAGACTTTTCGGTTCCCCTAGCGTTCATTCGACTTTAAGAAGCATGAACAGAGAAGGATTTAGCCTTCGTAGTTCGACAGTAAGCACTGGCTTCATTACGATGTTCAAAGCCAAAGATATCAAGGAAAGATGTGCAGCAAAAATCTAGATGAAGCCTTCTGCATCCTTAAAGTAACGGGTGTACTAATTGAAAAGACGCTTATGTATATCTTTTCGAAAATACAACTCTTTGAAGTAAAACCACGCGCGGATCCAGAAAGTTATGTCAGAGGAGGTCCAACTTTGACTTTGACTTTAGTTTTGTTGATGAGGGGAGGGAGGATCAAAATACCACTATAGGCGGGCCATGATCGGCCCGCCAGCGAAACGCCATTTAAATGGCGTTTAGCTGGCGGGCCGATAATGGCCCAACATTGAATGCTGGCTTGGTAGCTTTGTGCTTTTCGGGAGATCTGGATCAGTATTGCTTAGAAACCCTAAATTTTTGTGATTTTTCGGGGAGGGGGGGGGTCCGGACCCCCTCTGGATCCGCCGACGACAACCAAGGATCAGTGCTAAAAGTACTTTGCCAAAGCCTGCGAGAACATAGGTGACCTAATGTCTAAGAAATATGCTGAAGAAAAATGTAAAAAAAAAAATCGTGACTATCTGAAAACGATTTTGTTTAGCATTCGGTTTTCCCACGCGCCAAGAAATATCTTTTCTAGTAAAAAAACGTGACTAAAATCTGGTCCCAAACGCATAAAAACTCATTAAAAACGCACATAGAAGCGCTAAAAATTCAAAATTTTCTCGGGGGAGACCCCCTAACCCCCCTAACGAGAGGGGGACTCCCCCTCTCGTGCTCTCCACCTCTCGTGCCATCGGCACTCGATGATTTCCTCCGCCGGACCACTTTTAAATACGCGGCGACGGCCCTGACCAATTACTGTCCGCTCGTACCCATCTGAATAGTCATAGGGCTAAAATTGACAAAACAGTGTCACAAATGTGTGCAGTATGCAAGGTTCCAGAGGATACAGAACATTTTCTATTCCACTGTGATGCCTATAAGGAGGAAAGAGATTGTCTGGAGAAATCAGTTGAGGGAGTATTGTATGCAGAAGGAATCTTTACGGTCTGTGACATTAATTTGAAAGTGCTAAATGGGTGCATAAGTGATATCAGTCGCCAAGGTAGGAGCTCTTGCACAGTATGTGAAGAGCACCAAACGTTTTTTTCTAAATGTAATGATCGCCTACGCATGCGCATGGAGCATATGTGTTAAAGCACAGAGTGTTGATGTACTGATGAGCTAAGAAGAAAAGCACCAAGAGTTCATAAGCAGCGTTATAATGCTTAATGGATTGACAACAACAACAACATTAATTGTCTTTAGATCAACTGTATATTATATATATAAATATCAGAAAAGCTATTATATTCTGCCTAATTCAGGATTTTGAGGCTGACATTCTATGGGAATTCAGGATTTTATGGAATGTCAGCCTCAATCCTGAATTCAGGAATAATCCTGAAATCTTTCACCCATGCATGCAGGACTATTGCACTGATACTGATGAATAATGACCTTCAAATATCACTAAGCTATATATGGGCAAGCTCCAACATGAAATTTTTGTACTACCAGTACAGTCAAATCTTGTAAATTCAAAGTCCAAGAGACTAGAGGATTTATTTCGATTTTTCAGCTGTTTGAATTAAAAGGAAGGTAGACATAAAAGTATCTATCCCCCCCACAAATGATTATTTTCAGATTTTCCCTATAAAACATTTATTTTGTGTGTGTAAAAGAAACCTCTTCAGGAGACGTTTCTTTTACATACCCAAAACATGTGTTTATATAGATAGTTATCAAAATTCATGTATTTCATTAATAGGTCCTATTCTCCGAGTCCATTAGCGAGTTTTTCGAACAATCAGTGTCCAAATTTTCGAGGTTTTACTGTAATTACATTTGAGTAGTCATTCTTTGACCATGCATGGGCAATTATCTAGTGTAGTCCGGTAGAAAACCATAATGACCTGGAACTTGATTTTTAAGTTTTTTTCTTTGTTGATTCTTGTTGTGCAGGCATTGTACTTGATGAATCCAACTGATGCCACTCTGGCATCATTGAGCGTTTTGAAAAATATTAAAGATGGCGTCCAAGATGGCCATCAGTTAGGCTCCTAAGACCTATATGACCAACATACTCGATGAAAAACAATTTAATATTGACTTTTTATGGATGCTGTGAGGCTAAATGATACAAATAATTAAAACGGAACATAATGTTTTGTTACAGAAGGTTGATATATTAAAGATGGCGTCCAAAATGGCCGTCAATTAGGCTTCCAAGACTTATTTGACCAACATACTCGATAAAAATCCATTTTATCTTTTACTTTTATAGATGTTTAGAGGCTTAATGGTTCAAATGATTAAAAAGGAACATTGGTTTGATTCAGAGGGTTGAAATATTAAAGATGGCGTCCAAGATGGCCGCAAGTTAGGCTCCTAAGACCTATCTGACCATCAAACTCAATAAAAAAGCAATTTAATTTTGACTTTTTATGCATGTTTAGAGGCCTAATGATGCAAACGATTAAAATGAAACATTGGTTTAGTTCAGAAGGTTGAAATAGTTATGATGATGTCCAAGATGGCCGCCATTTTAAAGCAAAATTCAACCTAAAATCAAAATCGCAGTTAATAACTATTTTGTGATAGTTTTCAACAGCGGTTGTATTTGGGAATATGACTGGAATGTTGGTGTTGTTTTCAGCGTTGTAAAATATTCAAGATGACGTCCAAGATGGCAGCAATAACAGGATTGAAAATCACATGGGTTTGGCTATGATAGACTGCAGAGAAAAAATAACGTTCTCTTATTTTTCGTATTGGTAATGTTTTTTTTCTTTGTTCTGGTATTCATATCCATCAATCCACGCACCACCTTCCAGACCACTTTTGGCTGGATCTGTAATATTATTCTCATAAAAGTTCCTACTTTGGGCAAACATTCTGTGAAAAAAATGAAGAGATAAATGCCAGGTTATACTGAATGGTTGATATCACTGAAAACTTTAAGACAGAATATTTGCTCAAAGTACAAACCTTTTTTGAATCAATATGCAGAAAAAATGTTCAGCTGGAAAGTGGTATATGGATGGATGGATAAAATAACAAAAAAGAGAAAGAAAATACTATTTACTTATGAAGTGAAGTGCATCAACAAGAAAAACCTTCGTAAGAGATTTGCATGCTGCAGGTGTTCATTACCATCTTTACTGCTGGTTGGGTGTAACTAAAATACAGGCCTGCTGGTCCGGTGCAATTGTAACAACCATTTCTTCTATTATATACTAGTCTGGTACAAGTGCAACAGACAGCACATATGGTTGGATATTGCTATTATAAATATGAAGGCTGGTCTGGTGCAAGTGTATCAGACATGCATGCTTGTAGAAGCAAGTTTAACAGACATGACTGCTGGTTAGGTGCAACTGTGAAAGGCATGGCAAATGGTCGGATGTAATTGTTACAGACATGGTTGATGGTCTGGTGCAAATGTAATATACATGGATGCTGAGAAGATGAAACTGTAACAGACATGCATGCGGATAGTAGCAAATTATGAAGACATGGCTGTTGTCAGGTGCAACTGTAACATACATGCCTGAAGGTCAGGTGCAATTGTGCTTACCAGCCCGTTAGTTAGTATGAGCATAGGAACATAACTGTGGATCTGAGGCAAGTGTAACATATACCTGCTGGTTCAGCCCCCACAACTACTTGCAAGTCAGTTGCAACTGATTCAAACATATCTGCTGGTGAGATGCAACTCTAACAGACATGCATGCTGTTAGAGTGCAATTGTAACCGACATGCCAGGTGGTCGGGTGCAACTGTAACACATATGCCTGCTGTTTAAGAGCAAATTTTAAAGACATGGTAGCTGCAACAGGCCTGCTAGTCTCGTGAAGCTGTTACAGGACAAAACTGCTTGGTTTCAGGCGTGTACTGGTCCTGTGCCACATAATCAAACATGCTAAATGTTAAATATGTCTGCTGACCCTTTGGGGATGATGGCTGGGCTGCTGGTCTGGTGCAAGTAGAACGGACATGCACACTGGCGATGCTGATTCAAGATGGATGGTTGCTGGACTGTTGCCACTCAGTCATCATGCCGATCTTTTGTAAGTCCATCCTGCATGTCTGCTGGTGTTATGCTTCTCTATCTGCCAAATCTGTTGGTATGGTGTCTCACTATCAGCCATGCCTGCTGGTGTGATGCCTGGCTAAAGGACATACTCTCTGGTGTGGTGTGTTACTATCAGCCGTGCCAGCTGGTGCGGTGCCTCATTATAGGCCATGCCTTCTGGTGTGGTGCCTCACTATCAGTCATGCCTGTTGGTGTGGTACCTCACTATAGGCCATGCTTTCTAGTGTGGTGCCTCATTATAGGCCATGCCTTCTGGTGTGGTGCCTCACTATCAGTCATGCCTGCTGGTGTGTTGCCTCACTATAGGCCATGCCTTCTGGTGAGGTGCCTCATTATCAGCCATGTCTTCTGGTGTGGTGCCCACTATAAGACATACCCTCTGGTGTCCTGCCTCATTATCAGCCATGTATTCTGGTGTGGTGCCTCACTATAGGCCATGCCTTCTCATGTGGTGCCTCATTATCAGCACTGCCTGTTGGTGTGGTTCCTTACTATAGACCATACCTGTTGGCGTGGTACCTCACTATAGGCCATGCCATCTGGTCAATTGCCACTGCAACTGACATTTTACTAGTCAAGTGCAATTGGAAGAAGGATAGAGTTTGGTGCTACCTATACAGCGGTGCCATTATATCAGACAGGTCTGCTGATACGGTGCCACCCTCAGATATGCTTGCTTGTACAGTGTAACTCTATGCATGCTGTGTTCATTCATTCAGATACGCGTGTTTGTAAAATATTGCTCTGCCAGGTAAGGCATCTGGTCTGTTACAAATCCATCAGACATGCCTACAGGTAGAGTGCTGCTCCCACGGGTTTGTAAAACTTGTCGGCTACCATCCTGGACGCCAAATTCTGAATGATGCATGAATAGCATCACTTGGATGTTACAACGATAATGTTTGTAATTCAAGAATCAATAAAATAAGCATTTTGTATGCAAATCCCTGGAGTTTGCCAGTCTCAGGGAAGATTTTCTCATATTTTTTGTAATAAACTGCCATCTTGGCGGCCATCTTGTCCGCATTCTTATTTCATTTGCTTACAAGCTAAGTGTCTTCAATCAGATTCCAACTTCATAGCTAACAATTAAAGAAAAAATGAGTTTGTGACATTTTTTCCATATCACACAATATTTTCACTTTAAATTGGCCTCCATCTTAGACGCCATCTTGGATATATCGAAATGCTAAATGATGCCAGGGTGGCATCACTTGGATTTTTCAAGGACAATGTATGCACTACCAGAATCAAAAAAGAAAAAAAGTTTAAAATCAAGTTCCAGGTCCTCCTAAAATTCGCCCAAATTCTGCTGGACTAGTGGGGATAGAAGCCTGAATCTTAGTCTTGGCCTTTCATCTACCTCCATACTTTATGTGGGTCTTGATAAGAGTATGCAACGAAAATTATTTTTCTCAATTCTCAACCCAAACCTATGTTGTAGTTACTCAAAAGAACCCATCTCAATCAGACAATTCTTTTGAGTACCCTAAACATATGTCTAAACTGATGTGTAAGAAAAAAATAACAATTTTATGCTCAAAGTGTCTGAACCTATGTTGGTACTGAAGTGTCTATATTTCTCCCTCAGCTTGAGCCAGCAAGCTATCAAGGGCAATGTTTGGTTGAAACAACATATTGTCTTTCTGTTTCGCGTCCACATCTGTCAGACTTGTGTACATATCTTTCTTATCCCGCAGTGAAGATGGCAGATTCTGTAAACTACGCCTAGTCGAGCGACGCACCGGGGTTATCACTTTACAATTGTCTGTGGACGCATTGCTTCTGCTCTCCGATCTCCTTCTAGAAGATTTTCTGAAAACAAGTGTACCAATAAATAACAACATGATAAATAATAATATTTATCTCGGAATAATTATCACAAATTATACTCGTAACAGAGATATAAACCATTAATGTCAATCTTGAAAATTAAGCAGACAGCATTTTCAAATTTGGCTATGGTCATGTCGGGACGGCAGTTCACCTAACCACACTTTTTTCCTGGGCACCTGGGTACTTTGTGCACATACTTTTGCTTGTAACTGACAAAAACCCTTCTTGAATCAGTGGAAGGAAGGCGAAGGGTCTTAGAAATAATGTCATGATCAATCTCCACGAAAGTATTGGACAGGGCCAGGATTGAACTCTGGACCCCTGGATCTGCAGACAGACACATATCTGCAGTCAGAAAGCTACTGACAGCGCTACGCAGCCTTGTCTCTTGAATAAGGCATTTCCTGAACATATTCACTAGTTGTTTTTTCAAAGCAAGTTTACTTATACAGTAAAACCTGTCTTACGCGGCCACTCAAAAACAGACCAAACAAAGGTCTTAATGGCAAATGGTAGCTTAATGAAGGTCAAAAGCATTGCAGAATGCTCCCCTTGGAGCATCCAGCAATACTTTTGACTTGCATTAAGCGATAATCGGTCTTGAAAACCAATTTTTGTCTTCCATTTGAGGGACCGCTTAAGACAGGTTTTACTGTACTTACGATTCAGAAAATGGTGTAACTTCTGACACCGTGTAGACGATGGTCGATGACTGGAAAACGTTCTCCTCCTGAATACCTGACCTTCTAGGTGTTCCCTTCCTTCTCTTAGCAGCTTTCAACTGTTCATTGCTCACATATTTAATAGAGTCTGATAAAGTTTTAGCTATCTGTTCTCTTGGCTGAAAATAAAGTTTTTACAGTATATAAATAATTGTAGGAGGCAGTTCATAAGATTTTTGGTCCTTATCACAGAGTAAATTAGCAAAGGCTCAAACAAGCTTGCAGCCTCCTCTGAGCTTTTGCTATTTGCATATATTTATTTTGTAAGGAATGCAGGTTCAAAACAAAGAATAGACATCTAGCTTGGTGGGATAGCTGTGAATGCTGAAATGATGATCTGTTACATAGAGGATCTTACATGATTGCTCATGTTTTATTGAATTTATTAAATGAGTTGGGAAAAAGAGATAAATGCGATGCATGCCTCGCAGTTGATCTCTTTTTCGCAACAAGTTTAATAAATTCAATAATACAGGAGCACAAATGTTAGATTCTAATTATCATTTGACCCTAAAAACTACTTTGAAATTGCGTTTTAACGTAAAATACTTACATTTTGCCATACATTGTATATACACAACGTTATTACTACCGTCAATATATAAAGTTACAAAATCTGTAAACCACTAGTGGTTTATCGATTTTAATGCATGGTGTTATTTCTCTCCCAGAGGCAATGTCATATGATAAATATAGATAACTGAAACCGAAAAGATATTTGAAAATACAGACAAAAGTCTTTTTGACATGATGACAGGTAGGTACCTGATGCTTTGGCTGTTTGTTGGGCCCACTAGGGTTTACCTGACAGGTAATACCTGTTGGATTTCTTTTGCTCAGGTATTCAGTTTTATTTACTGTTGAGTCCTTATCTTTGCTTTATTTCCTTGTTATATCTTGATTTATATGTTCTAGGAGATGATGTATTGATAAGTTAGGGGTCTTTCATGCAAACCAAATATCTATGTATCTTTTTTTGATCCACATCTGAATTAAGGGTGAGCTTGGCACCGTTAAACCGGTTTAAGCCCTCGAGTAAAATATTTTACTGACCGTTCTAAGGCGGTGCTTCTTTTGTGGATCTTTTATATTTTTTCTGTCTTGTGTTTGCTATGCCTTTGTGCGCGTCTGTTTATATGTGCATTGTGGTCACCTGCTGGGAAAGGGCTGACCTCTTGGCTTTCGTTTGTGGTGTCTAACTGTGAGTTTGTCACTTTCCCATTGGTATCCTGGATCAGGTGTGGTACTTGATTGTATCAATTCCTGATCTTTGCACCCTTACTTACTTAGACATTACCTGCCGCTTCCCAGTATCAATATAATCTCTTTTCTTTTTGGTTCAGACCTTTTTGAAAAGACTTTAAATCTTGAATTTTTTACACGGACCATCTGTAGACAATCTTTTTTCTCCCAACAACCTCTACCTCCAAGTTTGACAGATGTTTTGATATTCTATATATGTCCCTTGGATTCTAATAAGCTAAAATGTACAAGTACAGCTACACTGGAAAATATAAACTTGGACAGCAAGCTTGGTATTTTTTCATGATTTTTTTGTCCTCTGCTGCTTTGTTTTCAGAATATTTTTTTCAAAAACTCTTTCAGGAACACTATCAGAATTTAAAAACAATTTGGATCCCAGGACCGACGTTCTGTCAGTCCTTATCTGGGTCCAAGTTGTTTGCAAAGGTAATCAGCAGATGACAAAAGTTGCTGCTAGCAGACAAAGAGTTAATCACAGCTGAACATTTTTACCCCTTAAAGCACCACCTACAATTTGCAGCAGACAACAATTAAAATTTTGCCGCTTTTTCAAAAATAACAAGATAGGCATGATATTTCATGAGAATTGTCTGCTGGCAGACAATTCTCACGAAATATCATACCTTGTTTTTTTGAAAATTAAGAAAGATGTCATAAAATTTGTAGTCTGCTGCTGTCGTGATTGGTGCTTTAAGTGTTAAATCCATGACACTTTGACTCAGGTGAGCTGTTTTGTTGTTTGATTTGATTCTCTACATCCCAGTCAACAATTTTTCAGATATGTTGGGATGGGTCTTCCTGGGTTGAACCAGTACTAAACAAGGATTAAAGTGTCTTGCTCAAGGACATAACACGGTGACCCTCATGAGGCTCGAAACTGCATCCCCTTGGTCTCAAGTCAAGAATGAGCATATAACAAACCTGGGCACCATTAATCATGGCGGTTTCAAAGACTTTCAACAGGGCATCAAGATCCAGAGTTGATTTGATCACATTAGCTTTACACTCGTAGAACTGAGCTGATATTTTGGCAAGAGGAATATTCTTGTATATGTCATCTAACCACGGCATAATGCTGCTTACTGGGCAGCCCTGAAATAAACAGTATACAGTCAAACCTGTCTTAAGCGGCCACTCAAAAATGGACAAAACAAATGTCTTAAAGACAGGTGGAAGCTTAGTGCAGGCATAGTGCATTAAGCGATTATCAGTCTTGAAAACATATTTTTGGGTCTTCTTTTGAGTGACTGCTACAGGCAGGTTTTACTGTATAGCATAGATGAATCAGTCTTGCTAAATACAGAATACTAGGTGAGTGTCTTTTGATATCAAGTTTACCAGGCTCGGCTTGGAGAATGCATGTCAAATCACTCTGCTTTACCAGGCAAGGCTTCGAGAACACTTGTGGATTCTTGAAGCCAAGCCTGGTAAACTTGATATCAAAAGAGGTGAACCTGGTATTCTATTTATCAGTTAACCCATTGGTATATGTAGTGATTATTACATAATTATCAATTTTTGTGTTGATTCAGCCTCATTGGCGATCCCATTCAAAAAGTGCAACATCATCATGACCAGATAAAGACATATGCCGTGAGATAACCAAAGCTTATCAGGTCAGCGTGCGACAATACAGTTAATATGAGAGGTGACTGATAATATTAACTAGCAAACAAGTGTTCCAGATGAGCAAGTCTTGTGAGAAATATAAGGCGAATAATATATATTTACATACATGTATTTACATGGCTTTTTCTCTTTTCTTGCATCTTTTGATTACATAATTATGAATCTCCTAATTTTGACCCATAATGGTGAAAAATTATTTTCAAACAATTAATTCCACTATTAAAGGAAATTACCATACACATTTCCATACTAAAATTAACACCAGAGCAGCATGGAAATTTCCCCATAATTCCTTTATAAAAAATGTCCCTTTATAACACAATCATCTTAAAACATTGTCCATTTCTATGAACCCCAAAAACAGTGATATAACGGGAATACACTGTAATTGAATGTGGAAAGGATGGCTGATATATGTGGAATATTTTAAATGTCCAAATAGTGTGTTTGTCTTATTCAACTTTCTCAAAATTGTAAAAAGAATCTATTTATCCAAGATGTTTGAATAAGGGAGATAATTTACAGCTTCAGAGAGTACCATACACTCATCTAACATTTTTTTGTACACCAGATAGGAATCCGCTGTTTTAGCCCATGTGAGATAATTTTATCTCACCCGTGAGAAAAATAAAAAAAATGAACAGCCATATGATCTTCCATGACAATAGCATGGGTCGTAAGACAAGTGACATCATTGTTATGTTAAAGTGACGCCATTATGTTATATGTCACATCCCAGTGTATTCAGGAACTTCTGGGAGCTTTTTTTCCATATGAAAATACCGAATTTAATGGTGTGCAAGAAAAAGAATCCATTATTTATGTGAGGATGGGAAAGAAAAATCTGTCCCTCGCAATCACCGTTTGTCATCACTCGGCAAGCCTCATGATGCCAAAAAGTGATCCTCGGGACAGATTTTACTATCCCACCCTCACACTCATATTCTATGCAACTAAAAGAATCTTAACCCTTATCCTGCTGAACCCAGATTTATCCTTTTTTTAAAGCCATCTGATCAGGATCCACACTGTTTCCCGCTCTGATTGAAAATACAGTCGAACTTTGGTCACTCGAACTAGCCTGTCTCGAACACCAGGGATCACTCGAACTCGTTTGTCGGTCCCGGCAATTTCCCTATACATTTAATGTTATAATACACCCAGGCTCGAACAGCGATGGCTCAAACTCTCGAACTAAAAGCACGGTCCGCAGGGCAATTTTTCATGTAAAAACGCTATGATAGCTCGAACCAAATATTTCTTTACATGAATCAGTCACACGCTTGATTTAAGTTCATTATTATTTTCATAAGCACTCCTTGACAATGATGATTTTACCCTTGGGTTACCTAACTGACGAGCGGAACGTGTGAAGCAATAATTAGCGGCAATTTATCAGATCAAAGATTTGAGTAAGTTCTCACTTGTCACCACTTAGTAGGGCGGCCGAAAATGATTAAACACAATTAACAAGATGTTTTGTAATCAAGAATTTGCGTGTCAAATGAATAAAACATGCCTGGCTGGATAAAGACAGGCATCAGATTGTGCGGCGGTACAGTCTGATCCGCGTCTTTGTTGTATACATCCTGGGGAGTTTGTCATTTTTTCATGTTTTTATTCGATGTTATTAATTGAAACTTCCACATTGTGAATAAATGATAAGAAACAAACTTGTAAACAGGAACATTCACCCACAAGAAGACAAACGGTACAGCTTACTCTGTAGCAAATGCATTGATCAGCCTGCCCATATGCGCATACTGATAAATGTATTTACTTTAAACAGGTTCATATGCTAACACATGCGGCTTATCATTTTAACTCTAGCGTGCAAAGGGTTATTGATCAGTGACAGGTGCCACGTGCGCTTTGCAACTTTGGTTGAAAAAAACGTGGTGTCCGTGATGACATAAAGTACACATGCACCAACTTGAAAATTGTCAGGCTAGGTATCGCTCAAACACATGGATGGGTCTAACTCGCACTGATGGTCCCGACGAGTTCGAGCCATCAAAGTTCGACTGTACATGTTTACAACTGAAATGCTAAAGGTTAAAACTTTGGAAGGAGTGTAATACAAGTACATAAAAATATCCAAATAAAAAAAATACGAATAAAAATTTTAGACTAAGGAAGATAACTTACAGCTTCAAAGAGGGTCATGCACTCATCCAACATAGTGGTAAGCTTCTCTTCCATCCTGGCTGCATCTTGCTCCAGTTGTATCACATCTAGCTGAAAACATAAACATTTTACTTTCTAAATTATTCATAAATCTCGAATAAAACTATGCTAATTGAGCCCATATTCAGCATAAGGTACAGGTTGGCATGTGCTTGCAGTGAAGATACAAATCAGTCTGAGCATCAGCAAAGTCTGATCAAAGTCTTAATTTTCTGCCTGAAGAAATGCTGTGACCTTGGCTACCGATAGAGGACCCATCAAAGACTCTGATCTGAGTCTTAGGTGGACGCATTTGCCAACTTGTAACTTTTGCTGGATACTGGATAAATTAAGCTCATCATATCATCCATGAAGCAAGGTTTGCCAACAAAAAAAAAATACAAAATAGTAATAAACACAATATTAGCTTGAAAAATTATGAAAATGACATATTATAAGTATCTTGAACAAATGGCTTTTCTATGTAATTAACATTTGTTTGTTTGGTTGGGTTTAACATCCCACGGTGACCTACAGCTAAGGTCATATGGGACGGTGCCATGACTCATGTCTCATCTGACAGACGGAGAAGCCAGGGATCGAACACCCAGCCCCTGGCTTACAAGGGGAGAGTGGTTTATCCATTACAACACAGCGGCTCTCTCTAATTAAAAACTATAAGAGTTAACTGGTCTGAGAGCTCTGACATCAAATTGTAATGAATCTCAATCAGGGTTACAAAGAGATTGAACTCTGTTGAATTAAATTGTTTGAATTACCTGTTCTGAGAGCTCTTCAATAGAAAGAGAGGCTTTAGTCTGTGGAGCGCAAGATTTTCCCTCTTCCAGTTCAACATGAAAACACATGAGATGTCAGAACTTGCTTGGCTACAAAGGGATTGAACTCTGTTGAATATAATTATATGAGTTACCTGTTCTGTAAGCTCTTCAACAGAAAGAGAGGCTTTAGTCTGTGGAGTGCAAGATTTTCCCTCTTCCAGTTCAGCATGGAAGAGAACTTGCTTGGTTACAAAGGGATTGAACTCAGTTGAATATAATTGTATGCGTTACCTGTTCTGAGAGCTCTTCAGCAGAAAGAGAGGCTTTAGTCTGTGGAGCGCAAGATTTTCCCTCTTCCAGTTCAGCATGGAAACACATGAGATGTCGGAACTTGCCTGGTTATAAAGGGATTGAACTCTGTTGAATATAGTTGTATGCGTTACCTGTTCTGAGAGCTCTTCAACAGAAAGAGAGGCTTTAGTCTGTGGAGCGCAAGATTTTCCCTCTTCCAGTTCAGCATGGAAACACATGAGATGTCGGAACTTGCTTGGTGTTCTTCCCTTGGCTTTCAACCAATCACTCAAGTGTTCTCTGTTTAATGAGTGAAAGGCAAAAAATTACATTGCTGTAGACAACAGCAGTTATTCATCCTTTTTATACTAAGTAGTGAATTCTCCCATACATAAGTGTAAATTTGGAAATTTTCACGAGGGTTTTATTTTCGCGAAATGCACGCTTAGGGATGTCTGTTACAACGCATGGTGGTTCTGGACGACAGTACGTTACGGGTTCCAGACGAAATATTTCTAAATATAGGTTTGTGCTATTGAATGTGTATCGTTTCCGGGAGACTTAAGACACAATAAACCGCAAGCATCTTATTTTGTCTTTGTATATTTGCCCACGACACTTATCTAAACTTAATCAATCCTGTAGTGCATGGCAATTGTAACCAGTTAACGCGTATATGATACATTATTATTCTTGAAACTGTATTTTACTACTACACATGTCCTCATATTTAGTACTTTCACTTTCGTTTTCTTTGAACACTTTATGACTTGATGTGATTAGACATTGTATTGTCCATTACATAGACCAAGAAAGAATTTTCTTATATATCTGCTTACTTAAGAAGAACACGTTTTTAAACCAAAACGAATGTAGTGCAGTCATTTTTCCATGTTACAGATGTGTAACGACTGCAAATATTTTGTTACAGGTTATTGTCGACAGCGTAGCAGGTGGAGACGACAGTGATGGATTTATCAAATATATCTTACACCGAAGAATCTTCTGTTTTGACTGAGGGTTAAATGTCATTTACCCTTTTTGAGAATACAAATATGGCCAATACTCGGATTATGTGCATGTACTGTTATTTCGAGATGCGCATGACTTGACATTGTGGCCTTGTGCTTAGCGTGTCAGACTTTGGGACCAGAGGACCATGGTCGATTCCAGGGCGGGCACTTATAACAAATTGTTTTTTTCCCTCTTGTACTGCAAATATTACCTCATACAAGAAATATGGAATAATATAAATGACAAAAATTACACTCCTTATTTTTTTTTATTAGTCTGGTAACCCCATTTTTATTCTTTTTTCTAAAATGTCCAATGATAGTCCATGAAATAATAACAATAAATAAGATTTTAATGTAAGATGTTTCATATATAATTTGCTCCAAAAATTGAAATCCTTTTATGGGGGAATACCCAAATTATATCATACAGTATCTTGACATTGATTGGGAAAACAAATATATTTTCACATTTTCTAGAAAGCTTGAGGTCTTGAGCAATAGTTAAAATTAAAATAAAGAAGCTAGATGGTGATTACAAATATTTTAGCTTAATATTAAGGACTTGGATTTTTTCAGAAAATTTGTAAAATGCTGAAAAATTCCATGTGAGATTATGAAAATTGAGTGTGGTGACATATCCTTTTATTTCATGAATTGACAGTCCATACATAAAACAAACTGTATGCGAACAATTAAAAAAATTTAATGTGGGAAGTATTACCCACAATTGCCCTTAATAAGCTCCAGGTCTGACAAAGTGTAAGTCACATATCAAACATGGTCAAATAAAATCACGTTTTAAGCTCACCAAAAGCTGAAGGCTCCAAGGTGAGCTAATAGTATACAAATGACTCCAGCCTCCACCCGTCTGTCTGTTCGTCAGCCTTTTCAAACATCTCCTTTGAAACCACAATGTCAATCGAATTTCATATGGAGACTCTTTAGGATGGAGTGATGAAAGTTATTCGAATGATCTTAAAATGCATTTAATTCCCCGCCCGTTGCTTAGGCTGCTGTCCGTTCTGAGTTGGTGTTTCTATTGTTGTTGATCTATTGTTAAATGTACTTCTCATTATGTGGGTTCTGTGTTTGTCTTTGTTTTGGGTGCATTACTTTGCGCCCTTCCTAGTTTTGCAATCATCTTGAAGAGGAAGAGAGAGCTGGTAGCTTTGCTTTTATTGTCTTACGGATATCGTGTTACTGTAAATGTTCAGTGGCTTTTCCTCATGATGTAGTGGGTTGGTCTGGAGTTTATGATTGTTGTATTTCCTGATCATACTCACTAACTTCTTGGTATTGTGACCAAGATGCTGCCATGCTCAAATTAGATAAAACCCCTTTTAATCATTCTATGGAACCAGAAGACTAAAATGCCACCAATTCCATATATGGTATTAACCTTTAAATTCTTCTGATTACAAGGGGCTTGGTATGCACGTTCGATGGGAGGTTGCACAATGCTGAACTACTTTTTCAGGAGTTGAATAGGCTTCAGAGCAGTATTTACATCTACTCAAGTGTTCATGAAAGAAAGAACAAGAAATGTCACAAACACGTGACGAATGCCCCCAAAGGAATTGGTCTAGCACAAGACACATTTGAGGAAAGATAGCTATAATATAGCAAGAAAAACCTAGAAATGAAGCCAGAAGTCAATGTCAAGGTCAAAATGACTCAAAATTGTATGCACCACTCCGCCATCCCAAGAGGAATCACCACCCCAAATTTGGGATTCCTACATCAAATAATATAGGAGATATGCTCTGGACACAATAATTCTTGAAAACTAGGTCA
Source organism: Loripinus fragilis (assembly GCA_964019695.1). Classification (NCBI taxonomy): domain Eukaryota; kingdom Metazoa; phylum Mollusca; class Bivalvia; order Lucinida; family Lucinidae; genus Loripinus; species Loripinus fragilis. The sequence continues at coordinate 24,364 of CAXHUL010000150.1, forward strand.
GAGGTCAAGGTCACAGTGACCCAAAAATGGTTTGTGACACTCAGGCATCCCAAGATGCATTTACATACCAAATTTGGAATTCCTATTTCTAAGAATATAGGAGATATGCACCAGTTTCTAGAAACTAGGTCAGAGGTCAAGTTCAAAGTCACAGTGACTAAATTATGGTAAGTGACACTTCGTCATCCCAAGATGCATCCACACACCAAATTTGAGATTCCTACCTCAAATAATATAAGAGATACGCTCTGGACATGATTATTCTAAAAACTAGGTCAGAGGTCAAGGTCACAGTGACCCGAAAATGGTACATGACTTTCCCCTATTCCAAGATGCATCCATACACCAAAATTGGAATTCCTAACTCAAGGAATATATGAGATATGCTCGGGACACAATAATTCTTAAAACTAGGTCAGAGGTCAAGGTCACAGTGACCCAAAAATGGTATGTGACACCCTGTCATCCCAAGATGTATTTACACACCAAAATTGGAGTTCCTATCTCAAAGAATATAGGAGATATGCACCAGACTCAATGTAGTTTCAAGAAACTAGGTCAGAGGTCAAGTTCAAGGTCACAGTGACCCAATTATGGTACCCGACACTTCGTCATCCCAAGATGCATCCACACACTGAATTTGAGATTCCTACCTCAAATAATATAAGAGATATGCTATGGACAAGATTATTCTAAAAACTAGGTCAGAGGTCAAGGTCAAGGTCACAGTGACCCGAAAATGGTACATGACACTCCGCTATCCCAAGATGCATCCACACACCAAATTTGGAATTCCTAACTCAAAGAATATAAGAGATATGCTCTGGACACAATAATTCTTAAAACTAGGTCAGAGGTCAAGGTCACAGTGACCCAAAAATGGCATGTGACACCCCGTCATCCAAAGATGCATTTACACACCAAATTTGGAATTCCTATCTCAAAGAATATAGGAGATATACACCAGACTCAATGCAGTTTTCAAGAAACTAGGTCAGAGGTCAAGTTCAAGGTCACAGTGACCCAATTATGGTACGCGACACTTCGTCATCCCAAGATGCATCCACACACCAAATTTGAGATTCCTACCTCAAATAATATAAGAGATATGCTCCGGACACGATTATTCTAAAAACTAGGTCAGAGGTCAAGGTCAAGGTCACAGTGACCCGAAAATGGTACGCGACACTCCGCCATCCCAAGATGTATCCACACACCAAATTTGGAATTCCTACCTCAAAGAATATAGGAGATATGGACCGGACACGAAAGCGGGACGGACGGACTGACGGACGGACGGACTGACGGACGGACGGACGGACAGTGCGATTACTATATGCCTCCCAAAGTTCCTTTGGGGGCATAAAAATATCGTCTCACATCTGTAACAGAAAAACTGACGTCATCTATTGCCTGTTACACAGTCATCTCTCACCAGTAACATTAGAAAAATGAAATTTTGAGGTTTTCAGTTTTCTTTTAAGAAGGACATGTTAAAATTGACTGAAAAATCATGTGAGATCTATTTTCTGACCATTTATGCTTATTTCATGATGAGAACGCAAGTAATTAATCACAAATTACACATGTCTGAAGTTTCTTTTCCAGACCAGAGTTTTGCAATTTAAAACCAAATATCTATGGGGTTTGTACTTCTAATGTCAAACTTACAAACACTAATATAACAGGAATTATTTAAAATAGCCAAACACACTATAATATCATTTTCTGCGACGTCTGTGTGTGTTGCCCCTTTCCACTGTTGTCCAAAACCTTAAATCTGTCATCTTAAACCGTTACCTGTCGTCCAGCACAGGTAAGCAGTCGTCATGGGCCCGTAACGAATTGTCGTCCAGAACCACATTGCGTTGTAACTGACATCCCTAAGCGTGAAATGCGAAGTTTTGTGAAAATGAAATCCTTGTGAAATGGCGAAATTACTCTGTAGACTACTGATATAGGTTAATCATACCCTAGTCGCGAAATTTTCCTGTCCCATGTCTTTTAACGCTATTCCTGGAGAAAGTTCCAAGCTTTCTTGTTTATATTTCTCAATTGTCTTGGATTCTCTACTATCACTCACAGCCTGGCAGCCCATCTGTGTAGTAAAAGCATGTCCATAAAAATACTTTCTGCTAACTGTCAGGGTATAGGTTCTTTGGAAAAAAGATTAGATGTTCTAAACTACTTGAAAGACAGAAAATGTGACATTTATTGCCTTCAAGACACACACACTAGCAAGTCATCTGAGCGTCTGTTCAGGTCTCAGTGGGAAAATGATTGTATTTTTAGCTCAGGCACATCATATTCTAGAGGAGTATCAATTTTGTTTAGCAAAAACTTAGTTTATAAAATACACGAGCACATATCTGACCCAGAGGGAAACTACATAATTTGTGACTTAGCAGTTGAAAATAATAGATTTACCTTAATAAACTTATATGGACCTAACAAAGACACCCCTAATTTTTTTGATAACATTATAAATAGGCGATCGCTATTGACAGCCGGCTGTCACCAGCGAAATCGCTACTGCCAGCCGGCTGTCACCAGCAAATTCGCTATTGCCAGCCGGCTGTCACCAGCGAATTCGCTGCTGACAGCCAGTATAATTTGTGGATGAAACTGGGGGGTCTATTACATGGATCAATATGTTTGGCTTATGGTCCTTTCTTTAAATAATTGTGTGAACACTTATTATTGCAAAGAGTGCAGTGGCTCAGTGGTAGAGTGCTTGACTCGATATTGAGGGGTTGCAGGTTCTAGCCAAGGTGGACGTTTCGGCCAAAACCATAATTGTGGGGGGGGGGGGGGGCCTGATGTGTGATTCATTTAGTATATACTTTCTTACTATGGTTACAGATATGTTTTAGAAGCATTGGGCAATGGAAAAATGTAACTTATCACTCAATGGATTAACCCTTGTCATGCTGAATAATTGTCTGGATAATCTTATATACGATACTATATATGTTTGCCTCCCAAATTCTTATCAGTTTTAAGCATGCATGTATTTACAAGCAGAGACAATTAAGAATATAAAAGAATTTATTTTTCTGCCTTAAATAAAATACTAGTAGAGCGTATATGTATAGTATATAAATGGGGGAAAGTTTTCAGGATTATTCCTGAATTTAGTATTTTGAGGCTGACTTTTCACAGAAAGTCAGCCTCAAAATGCTGAATTAGGCAGCTTGTATAGCTTCTATGATTTATTTTTGGATTGTTTACAAAACACGCATTTGTTAACATATATTTTGTAGGCATACTGCAAGTTTTATATGGGTTTGTATTTCCAAAGTTCAGGATTTTGGAAATTTGAACTTTCAGGTCTGGTGAAATAGCATAAACACTGATTTGAGCTGAGCAAACTGTGCGTGTAAACCCTTATCACTTTGCTCCTCTAGGAGCTTAAGGAATAGTCTGATCAGATTAATATACATTTTCATTGTGTCAATATTGTTTTGCCAGAGGAAGTGTCTATTGGCAGCCGACTGTCAATAGCATTTTAGGTCTATTGCCAGCTGGCTGTCGATAGCATTTTAGGCCTATTGCCAGCTGGCTGTCAATAGCATTTAGGTCTAGAGCCAGCCAGTTGTCTAGTGCCAGCCAGCTGGCAATAGACAGTGCCAGCCAGCTGGCAATAGACCTAAAATGCTATTGACAGCCAGCTACTGGAATTTAGATAAAAGGGATAAGGCCAAAAAAAAGAAAATGTCTCGTTTCCGGTTACCCTACCAACCCCAATATTTTGGGGCCTACTCAAACTTTTTTGAAGACTTTTGGGATAATAAAGTCTTTTTTTAGACTGTTTTCAAGGATTTTCATATTTTTTCCATACAAAAAAGTTTTAATAAAAAAAAATGTTTGCCTGCCTACCGACCCTAATAATTTTGGACATGTAACCGGAAACAAGGTATATTTTTCTGTTGGCCTAATACAAAATCAAAAGTTATAAGATATTAATATAACTCACTGTATCCGGATAGGATTATTCTAGAAATGAGGCCAAGGTTACATAGGCCCAAAAATAGTATGTGACACACCGCCATCCCAAGATGCACCCACACACCAAATTTGGGATTCCTACATGTACTTTAAATAATGTAGGAGATAATAATTGTTCCAGACACAATAATTCTAGAAATGAGGTCAGAGGTCAGGGTCATCAAGGTCACAGTGACCAAAAAATGATACACTACACATTGCCATCCCAAGATGCATCCACACACCTAACTTCGGATTCCTACGTCAAATGCGCAGTACAGGTTTATTCTAGAAATGAGGTCAAAGGTCAAGGTCACAGTGACCAAAAACGCAACACTCCTCACAAATCTGTTTTATAATAGTAGCACATGTGCATGTTTGCAATCCTATTCCTTGGAGGTATGGTGGAATTTGTCATGAGCATACTGTGGCTTCGGTTTAACGTGACTGATCAATGAGTTTGGGACAAAAATGAAATTCCATGCAAGTTTGGTGCAAATCCATCCACTCATTCAGCCGAGGTCACCAAAATATTATCAACTCTACATTTTGTCCCCAAAGACAAGATATTTCAAGAACTGAGGTCAAAGGTCCAGATCAAGGTGATCTGAAAACAATGTGTAACAGTCCGCACCCCAAGATGTATACACACACTAAATTTGGGATATGTTTTGGTTGAGAAATAAGAAAATTGTTTTCTGTTACACACTCTTAACTAAAGGCTTGCTGCTCCAAACACAATTTTTCTAGACCTGAGACCAGAGGTCAAGGTCACAGTGACCCGAAAACAGTACATTTCCATACATAACACTCTGTTATCCCAAAATGTATCAACACACCAAATTTGGGATTCCTACCTCAAGTAATATAGGACATATGCACAGGACACAATCCTTCTAGTTTGTTTGATTTGTTTGTTTGATTTGATTCTTTACGTCCCATCAACAATCTTTCAGTTAAACAGGGACTGGCCTTCCTGGGTTGAACCAGTACCAAGCTAGGATAAATGTGTCTTGCTCAAAGACCACAACGCAGTGATGGCGGTGAGGCTTGAACCCTGCGGCCCTATGTCTCAAGTCAAGCACTTTACCACTGAGCCACTGCGCTCCCACAATCCTTCTAGAACTGAGGCCAGAGGTCAAGGTCAAAGTGACCCTAAAGTAGTATACGTCAGTCGTCCTAGACCCAAAGGTGTGTTGGGATTCCTACCACAAATTATATAGGAGATATGCTCCAAAAATAATTTTTCTAGAACTTAATCCAGAGGTCAAGGTCACAGTGACCCGAAAAAAGTATGCAACACTCGGAGACCCCAAGGTGTATGCACACACTGAATTTGGGATTCCATAGGATATGCTCCAGACATGGACAGACGCACACACACACAGACAATTAAACAAGAAATGTCACAGTCATGTGACGAATGCCCCCAAAGGAATTGGTCAAGCATAAGACACATTTGAGGAAAGTTAGCTGTAATATAGGAGATAGGCTCCAGACACCATAGACCTAGAAATGAGGCCAGAAGTCAATGTCAAGGTCAAAGTGACCCAAAATGGTATGCACCACTCCGCCATCCCAAGAGGAATCAACACATCAAATTTGGGATTCCTACATCAAATAATATAGGAGATATGCTCCAGACACGATTATTCTAGAAACTAGGGCATAGGTCAAGATCACAGTGACCTAAAAATGGTATGCGACACATTAGCATCTAAAGATGTATCCATACAGCAAATTTGGGATTCCCTTCTCAAATCATATTAGAGATATGTTCCGGACACGATTATTCTACAAACTAGGTCAGAGGTCAAGGTCAAAGTGACCCAAATATGGTACGTGACACTCTACCATCCCAAGTTGCATCCACCCACCAAATTTGGGATTCCTACCTTTTATAATATAAGAGATATGCTCTGGACATGATTTTTCTAAAAACTAGGCCAGAGGTCAAGGTCACAGTAACCTATAAATGGCACAAGACACTCCACCATCCCAAAGTTAGTAAGGGTGCAAAGATCAGGAATCGATACAAGATGCATTCACACACCAAATTTGGGATTCCTATCTCAAATAATAAAAGAGATATGCTCCTGACACAATTATTATCAAAACTAGGTCAGAGGTCAAGGTCACAGTGACCCGTAAATGGTTTAAGACACTCAACCATACCAAGATGCATTCACACACCAAATTTTAGGATTCCCTTCTCAAAGAATATAAGAGATATGCTCCTGACACAATTATTATTAAAACTAGGTCAGAGGTCAAGGTCACAGTGGCCCGAAAATAATGTGAGACTCCACCATCCCAAGATGCATATACACACCGAATTTGGAATATCTACCTCAAAGAATATAAGAGATATGCTCCAAACACAAAAATTCTTATAACTAGGTCAGAGGTCAAGGTCACAGTTACCCAAAATGGAATGTGTGACACTCCCTCATCTCAAGCAAATTTAGACACCAAATTTGGAATTCCTATCTAAAAGAATATGGGAGATATGCACCAGATTCAATGCAGTTTCTAGAAATTAGGTCAGAGGTCAAGTTCAAGGTCACAGTGACCCAATTATGGTACACGAAACTTTCCCATCCCAAGATGCATTCACACACCAAATTTGAGATTCCTACCTCAAATTATATAAGACATATGCTCCGGACAAGATTATTCTTAAAACTAGGTCATAGGTCAAGTTCAAGGTCACAGTGACCCAATTATAGTACCCGACCTTTTGTCATCTCAAGTTGCATCATCACACCAAATTTGAGATTCCTAGCTCAAATATTATTAGAGATATTCTCCGGACACGATTATTCAAATAACTAGGTCAGAGGTCAAGGTCACAGTGAACCGAAAATGGTATGTGACACTCCGCCATCCCAAAATGCATTTACACACCAAATTTGGAATTCCTATCTCATAGAATATAGGAGATATGCACAATACTCAATGCACTTTCTAGAAACTAGGTCAGAGGTCAAGATCAAGGTCACAGTGACCCAATTATGGTACGCGACACTTCGTCATCCCAAGATGCATCCACACACCAAAATTGAGATTCCTACCTCAAATAATATAAGAGATATGCTCCGGACACGATTATTCTAAAAACTAGGTCAGAGGTCAAGGTCAAGGTCACAGTGACCTGAAAGTGGTACGCGACACTTCATCATCCCAAGATGCATCCACACACCAAATTTGGAATTCCTACCTCAAAGAATATAGGAGATATGCACCGGACACGAAGCGGGACGGACAGACTGACGGACGGACAGTGCGATTACTATATGCCTCCCAAAGTTCCTTTGGGGGCATAAAAAGTATATGCCCCCAAAGTCAATTTTCGGGGCATAAAATTATATGCCCCCAAAGTCAGCTTTGGGGGCATAATAAAGTTTAGCTAGTTCAAATGATAACACATCGAGACCCTATTTAGGTCAAACTTTGACATTCAAAATGCTGGTTTGACCTTGAAAATAAGGTCAAGGTCACCAAAAACTAATCAACTCTTAACCATCTCCTAGCAATGTATTCATGCACGTTTGCAGGCCTTAATTTTTCTCGGGGCCAACTCGCCCTGTGTGGCTAGTGGTCTTAGTTGTTCACTCATTCTTACTAACCATTTCATTTTGTTTGGGTAAAGGCTTTAGAATTTTTAAGATTAATTAGAATATAAAGTGATTTTTTTTACCTCCATAGCAGGAAGTTAGTTCACATATTCATTTTATGGTTCAATAATTCAATAAGCAATTTGCACTGACTCCTCATGGAAGTTGAATGGGGTGGTTAAAAGGTAGTTTGGACATTTATTGAGTGTAGTTTATCCAGCATTTTGTACTTAACTCTTTGCCTGCAAGTGTTGTCTGTTGATAGCCTTTGCAAACAGTTTTGGAATCAGATCAGGAGTGACAAAATGTCGGGCCAGATCTTAATACAAACTGTTTGACTCCCTGATGCTATTCATGAGGGAATTATTTGCTAAAATTAATTTAGAAAAGACAGCAGATGACAAAATCCCCAAAAAATTCCCAGTTCGTCAAGATTTAAATCATTTTATAACTAAAAGTACATTATTTCACCTTTGACCTTAGGTCTATGACAAACACAAAACATCGCCCAGTAGCCTCTACATCCTATGACCTATGCACCTGCAAGTTTTGAAGTTGATATGTCCAATAGTTTAGGAGGAAATGCATTTATAAGAAATATTTAATTTGACCTTGACAGGTCACATGAAGCATTGCCCTCTACATCATGTGCCCTATGTACCTGCAAAGTTTGAAGTTGCTACAGCCAATGGTTAAGGAGATTCATTTACAAGAAAATACATTCTTTGACCTTGACCCCAAAGTCAATGTCACACAAAATGTTGCCAAGTGACCTCTACAGTTACTACGTCAAAAGGTTTAGGAAGAGATGCATTTACAAGAAAATACATTATTTGACCTTAGGATCAAAATCACACGAAATATTGCCAAGTACCCTCTACATCATGTGACCTATTCAGCTGCAAAGTTTTGGAGTTACTACCTGTATGTCAAAAGGTTTAGAAGGAGATGCATTTACAAGAAAATACACACCCAGTGTTCTCAGTGCTCCTTGAATCCTGTTTATGTACTCAGAATGGCCAAACTTTTAGGATTATTAACCATTCTGGATGCAAAAAAGTTGGATGAACATGATACTACTAAGACTTTAGAAACCACATATTAACAGTATGAAGTAAAAAATAATTTAAGCTCAGATTTATTCTCTTTAAACAATGGTAGATCACAAGCAGTTCACTTCTGATGAAGTCAGCTGATCAGAAACCACACTGTTCTCCAGTCTGATTGAAGACTTTAAAACCCTAATTTGAGCAATTTTTTTATTTAAGGAACTGGATATTTAATAGTTTAAATGAACAAATGAATGGAAGCTACAAATGTAATGTGTAAGTGCTGTTCATGTAAAACCTTAATATCATCCATAAATTATACTGGCTGTCAGCAGCGAGTTCGCTGGTGACAGCCGGCTGGCAATAGCGAATTCGCTGGTGACAGCCGGCTGGCAATAGCGATTTCGCTGCTGACAGCCGGCTGTCAATAGCCACTGCCTTATAAATATAGCTGAACGAATAGGAAATGCCAGCTTAATCATATGTGGAGATTTCAATACTGTTCAAAATGAAAAATTAGATTACTTTAATTATAATACTATTAATAATAAGAAATCACATGAAAAAATATTACAAATTAAGGACATATGCTACTAAATACTTCCCACATTGAAATATTTTTAATACTTTGCATTCAGTTTGTTTTATGCATGGGCTATCCATTTTTGAATTAAAAAGGATATGTCACCGTGCTTATTTTTTCAGAATCACATATTGAAGTTTACAGCATTTGACCAAATTTCAAGAAATATATAATAATAACACTAGTCCTAATTATCAAGCTAAAACGGTTGTTATCTTCAGCCAGCTTCTTTCTTTTAACTTAAATTACTGCCCATGACCTCAAACTTTTAAGAAAATGTGCATGTTTACTTGTTATCCCATGCTGTGACAAGATACTGCATGATGTATTTTGGCAATTCGTCGAAAAAATGGAATTTGTTTTTAGAATAAATCATGTATCAAAAAATCTGACATTGAAAATCTTGAAAATTTATTTTTAATTCATGGACTATTATAATACCTTTCAGAAAAAAGAATAAAAATCTGGGGTCACCGAACTAATTCTCTTTCTAGAGGGCCAAATTTAACCCCACCCCCATAGGTTCATGCGTAATTCAATATAAAAAGTTCGGGGATGACCATTTCGGTCGTTTTGATGATGCCATTATACTAGTATATGAAGTAATTTAGCATTAAAATGTTAAAAAAGAAAGAAAAAACACACTGAAAATATTTGCGCATCCGGGAATCGATCCTGGTCCTCTGGCTTTGTAGCCAGACACACTAACCACTAGGCCACGAGGTCAGGTCGTGCGCCGCTCGAAATAACCATACAAATAGTATAGACTCGGCCACTATCGTATTTGTAACCAGAGTTATTGTGTACATCGTTTGATTTCGACTGAGCTACATTTATCTGTCTTTAGTGCTGAGACGATCAGTTCTGAAAAGATGTCAGTAGATATTTCGAACACACTTTAATTAGTTATTTTGTGAAGAAAATGTCGGAACACGGATATGACATAAGAATATCGGAAGTTGTGTTGATCCGAATCCGTTAAGGGTCGAAAGACTGGACCCAGACAACTTTCCCCGTTTGCAGACGCGGAAAAGGTGCGCATTGGAAATAGCCGCATATGTTATTAAGGAAAATTATTGTCTAGTTGACCCCTTCAGAGAAGCATACCCCTCATTAAGAAGATATACATGGAGAAAAAAATCTCCAATAAAGCAAGCCCGGCTTGATTATTTCCTTGTTTCACAAGATTTACTCACTTTAGTTAAAAATGTTCAATTGAAGGAAGTTACAGATCAGATCACTCCATGATTATTCTAGACATATCTTTTGTTCAGTTCCAAAAAGGAAAACCCCTCTGGAAGCACAATAACTCTCTTTTGAATGATAAAGACTACTTAAAAACAATGAATAATAAAATTGACGAAGTTAAAAAACAATATACATTGCCTGTCTATAATATAGACCAAATTAATAATGTACCAGATGATGAAATCCAATTTGTTATTAACGACCAACTTTTCCTGGAAACACTTTTTATGGAGTTAAGAGGAAAATCAATCTCATTCTCTTGTTACAAGAAAAAAATAGAAGAACAAAAAGAAAAAGAATTAATCAGTAACATAGAAACTTTAGAAAGCAATATGTCAACTGCTAATTTGGATGAAATTGAAACTTTAAAAGAGGAATTGCAAAACATAAGAAAAAACAAAATGAAAGGAGTCTTAGTAAGATCGAGAGCAAAAATCATTGAAGAGGACGAAAAACCCACTACTTTTTTCTGTAACCTTGAGAAATATAACTACACAAGCAAAATAGTACCTAAAATAGAAACAGATGATGGAAAAATAATAACAGACCAGCATGAAATTTTAAATGAAACAAAAAAGTTTTACGAAAACCTCTATGCTAGCAAAGATAGCCAACTGATTGACATTGATTTGCATGAATTATTTAAAAATAATGATATTAAAAAATTAAATAAAGATGAATCCGACTCTATAGAAGGACCAATAACATATCATGAAGCTGCTTTAATTCTTAAGGCCATGTCCAACAACCGTAGCCCAGGATCAGATGGTTTTAGCGCTGAATTTTTTAAAATGTTTTGGAAGAAGATCGGTCATTTTGTAGTACGCTCTATCAACTACGGTTTTTCTAAAGGTGAATTATCTATCACTCAAAGAGAAGGAATAATAACTTGCATACCAAAAGAAAATACTCGGCATTTTGTTAAGAATTACCGACCTATTTCCCTACTTAACTGCGTATATAAAATAGCTTCTGGAGTCATCGCACACAGAATAAAGGGTACACTGCACACATTGATACACACTGATCAAACAGGATTCATTGCTGGCAGATATATAGGAGAAAACATCAGACTAATTTATGATATTATGCAAAACACTGAGCAAAATAATGTACCAGGGCTACTGCTTTCTGTAGACTTCAAATGCTTTCGACTCAGTGTCTTGGTCTTTTATATATAAGGTTATGGAATTCTTTGGCTTTGGTAACTCTATCATTTCTTGGATAAAGACATTTAACAACAATATCAAATTAAGCGTGAACCAATGTGGTAATTTGTCATCTTTTTTTGGTATAGGCCGCGGCTGCCGCCAAGGCGATCCAGTATCAACTTTCCTATTTATCCTCTGCGCTGAGATTTTAGGTTTAATGATCAGAAATAACATGAACATAAAAGGCATTGTTATAAATGACAAAGAACATAAACTATCTCAATATGCTGACGATACACTATTTCTTTTAGATGGAACAAGTAAATCTCTAAATGCTACGCTCAATGTATTGTATGAATTTGCACAATTTTCAGGTCTAAAAGTTAACTTCGATAAAACTCATGCTGTATGGATAGGGGTGAACAAATATAGCACAGCATCTATTAAAACAAGGTGGAAACTATCATGGGGGAAAACAGCCTTTAAACTACTAGGGATAAACTTTCATATTGAGTTAGAACAAATGGAAAAGATAAACTTCAAAGAAAAAATACAAAAAATTAGATCATTGATTAAACTATGGAACAGACGATATCTTACCCCTTTAGGTAAGATAACAGTAATAAAAACACTTCTACTCCCAATATTAAATCACTTGTTTATTTCAATACCAAATCCATCAGAACACATAATTAAAGAACTAAATAATATTTTTTTTTCTTTTTTGTGGGATGGCCCAGCAAAAATCAAACAAAATGTTGTTGTAAAACAGTACTGCGAAGGTGGACTAAGAATGATAAACCTGAAAGCATTTATAAGTAGTATGAAATTAACTTGGTTAAGAAGAGTCATTTTATCCAATGGTCCTTGGCAATCTGTGGTGAACAATACAATTAACTTCAACAAATTATTTGTATATGGAAGATGTTATGCTAATGATGTTCAAAATAAGATAAAAAATAAATTTTGGATCGATGTACTTCATGCATATTCAGATATTCTCCGGCTTAATGGTGAGAACACTGAGTATTACATTCTCTCAAGTCCAATTTTCCATAACAATAACATCACAATTGGCAGCAAACCAATATACATAAAAGACTGGGATCAGAAAGGAGTTAAAAATATTAACGATCTAGTTCATGATAGCGGTGAATTTCTCTCGCAAGATGAATTCGAGCACACTTTTAATATAAAAACTAATTTTGTCCAATACCTAGGCTTAAAGCGGGCAATAGTGTCTTATGCAAGAACACATAATATATTAACCTTTTCTAAAAAACTACATATGCCATTACTGCCTGCAAATATACACCTCCTAATTAAATCCAAGAAGGGAGGGAAAGATTTCTACACAATCCTAAATCAAAATTTAGAAAAACCTACATCCCAGCATAAATGGAATAATGTTTACAATATTGAAGAAGAAACTTGGAAAGCAATCTATTCTTTTCCTTTTAAACTTTCTTTAGGCACAAAAATGCAATGGTTTCAAACAAGAATAAATCATAGAATTTTACCAACAAAAAAATACTTGTATAATATGAAGTATGTACCAAATCCCAGGTGTAGCTTTTGTCAAGAAGAAGAAACAATAAATCATATGCTCTGGCAATGCCAAGAATCTCAAAATCTACTTAGAGAGTTCAAAATATGGCTAAATAACAACAATATTAATCTGATATTTCTTGAAGAACTATTTATATTTAATATAGGGAGTATATACTCATCAGCTGATTTGCATATTTTTATTATTGTCAAATATTATATATTTGCTGCAAAACGTCTCGACCAACCCCTATCCATAGTAGCACTGCAAAAAAAATTAAAACACTCTTACATTCTAATGCAACATACAGCTACAAGAAAAGGCTATTTAGAAAAATTTGAACAAACATGGAACAAATACAAAGACCTAATAGATACAATACATTGAGCTTAATATAACCCTTGACTAAAGCAGATCTTCATTGAAACAAAACAAAATCTATTGTATAAAAGAAAAGCCAAAGTGCTGCCATGCTGTGAGAGCAATAGGTCTGAGATCCACTTTTTTTTCTTGTATTTTTTTTAATGTATCTTTTTTTCACTTTACACGCCTGTCATCCTATGTAAGACACTAGTGGTATTTAACCTAAATATTCAGACACATTGATTATAAATATTTACCATTGAACATTGCTGCCTCTGAAAATATTGACTCTTTAAAATTAGATAACTGGGCAATTGAAAAGTGACAACAAATTGAGATGCAATACAGACCCTGAACCCTATATTGAAATTTGAGCAATTAGGTCTGCATGCTTAACTCTAATCATCTGTCTGGATGTAGAGGTTGGATACAATATGTCTTTGATTGTTTCTTATATGATGTTTCTTCTAAAAAGCAAGCAGGAGGGTGCCACTTAATACATCTGACCCAACAAGCAAATACACCCATAAGTCTGAAGTATCTTGCTTAATTGAGTGTGGTAATGTTAAAGTTTTTTCAAATCATAACAAGGATCCACTATCAAAATAGCACAAAATCCATCAGAAAACAAAAATGCAATGAAAAAGGCACCTTCATGGTTGTGTACCGCTGTTTTGTTATTGCCTTCAAAATGCATGATAGATGAATGAAAGAAGTGAGCAAGCGTACCAACCATCAGAACACCATATTTGTAGTTTGTAAGGCATGCAGGGGGATGGCCCTCCCCGACCCCCTGTATGTCAGATGACGGGGAGAATAAAGTGATAAAAGGTCAAAAAAAAAAAAAAAAAAAAAAAAAAAAAAAAAAAAAAAAAAAAAAGCGTCCACATTGACCTATTAAACCGCGACACAAGGCTACGCTCCAATATTTCCATGCTGTGTAATCATTTTGTTCCTTTACGTGTTTACGCAATTACAAATGTAGCTAAATTGGATAGATTTTAGAGTTTCGTAACTTTATTATTTAACAGCAGCCCTACCAACACTCACTAATTTACATGCAATAGATTGTCGGTAAAAATGTGTTTGCACTTGAACCCTCCATTTTTATTGTTTAAAAGGGGTTAAAGTGATCTTTGCATATAGATGTAACGTCGCACAGTACGCCAAATATTAAAATCGATAGACCATTAGTGATTCACATAATAACGTCGTAATGACGCCCATAACAGCGTTGCAAACATAGTGACAAAGTATTAACTTGTTCAAGCCAATAATACCATTTCAAAGTAATTTTAACACTGTTTAATGCCATAGGATAAATATAATCTAACATCCGTGCACATGTATCATGTGTATTGAATACATTAAAATCTCTGAGAAAAAGCGATGAAATGTTCGACAAGCCTCGTATTTTATCACTTTTCTCCTCTCGTTCAGTACATTCAATAATACAAGTGCAGGACCCCGGTCACCCCCACCTTGGATCAGCGCACAAGAGTCTTGGAACCAAGTCCCAAAGTTTTGTGGGATGCTAGTCTTAAACCTAATAATTATCTCTTCTTTTAAAGAACGATCGAAATCCTGGAACAAATACATAGGCGTATTTATTAAATTCCTGTGACGTCGCCCACTGTTTTATGGGAATTCTATCAATTATCGTATTTTCTTTATCGCAAAAGCTAGGAATAATTACATATATTTTCAAATAAAACATCTCTGTTGTAGCCTCCTAATTCCGTTAAAGCATTACTTTAAGGCGAAATATTGTCAAACAGGGAGTTACAGTCTGTCTGTTTTGTCTTGTAGCATACTCGAGGCTATATTTTCTGAACTCTTATACAACTATATTTCTCTTCAATGCGTGGTTATTCATTGGTTAACGGATTAAAGCATTACTCACACAATAATTTTGCAAGCGTATTTTTTCTTCATGACGTTCTTGTCAATCTTGCGTTTCATGCTAATCTGTTCTCAAATAAACTGTAATGGGGTCAGTTGATGGGGGAGGGGGACATCGCCAATATCCACACTTGCATTAAATACTACATATAGAATGAAATATGTTTGGACCTTCAACTAGGTCTCCCCGTTGTCATTTACTGTCCTACCAGCCAAGAGTGACAGTGACGTCGTGTTTTCTTTACAAACTTATCAGGGACATATTATCGATAGATTACTTGTGTTTTAATCCTATCCACAGGATATTATTAATACACAAGTGATCTATCGATTCGCGTTAGTTCAAGTTGAGTGTGCATGTACAAGTCAATGTTTTATTTTTATAACAATTGTAATCAAAATAATACTTCACTGTCATTCTTGGTTGGCACTACAGTACACACCATTGGTAACCAGTGTACCAACATAAGCTACATTCATCAGAAAGTAAAACCCTGACCTTTGCCTCAAATCCTATTATTAGCAATCCGAAGCCTTGACGTTCGTTGTTATATACAAATGAGCCGTGACAAGTGATTTCCAACAATGTGGCATTTTCACAAGTGTAGACTCAGACGAGCCTGTGCATCCTCCTTGTAAGCTTAGAATTTCCAAATATTAAGTCAGAAGCTTAATACTCATAGAATATTCAAGCGACTAGCAAAGGCTCTGATCAGACTGCGCGTATGAGCAGGCTGATCTGAGGCTTTGCTGGTCGCACTACCAGATTGTTACAAATCTCATGTCGCGGCTCAAATGTACTAACGATAGACAATTATTGTCCCAAATTTACGTTAGAATCCATGTCATGACTCATATGTTTATGTGTGTAGGGTGTGGGTGTTCTTTATTGTTGGATATATGTATTTTCCTCATGTTTGAGGGCCCCAAGGAAGATTGATTCGTCAATTGGGTTACCCTCACTAAATAAAGTCGTTACTTACTTACTTACTTACATGTACAGACCGATTTCAAGTCAGCTCGATCATGATATTTTTGATCCCAAACTTTCCCCCACCATTCATCAAAAATATACGACTTAGGAGTTTGCGTTACGAGCCATGAGATGGGTGTGATTCGAATTTCTAAACCCAGGGTAAAATATCAGATACCCGTATCCTATGTGCAAAAAGGTATAGTCTTAGCGTAATGCCAAAGAGGTTCAAATAAACTACATAGCAGTAAACAAAGTCGTTTAAAGATCTTTAAACGTAAATACAAGATACATGTAATGGCGTGACACCGACGTTGATAATACCCCTATTCCACACAGGCCCCGAATCCCACGAATTGCCACGAATTGACAAATATTTGGATTCGTGGCTGAATCGTACTCAGTTCGTGAAGATCTTAACTGATTCGCACAGTCCGTAGACAGTTCTTGCAATTCGTGTCTCTATCGGGAATTCGGCTCAAAAGTTTTGAACTGTTCAAAACTTTGGCCACGAATTCCCCGATTCGAAAAATCGTGCGTGGTTCGTACCAAATTCCTAGGGCATTCTTGGACATCGTAACTGATTCTTGGACATCGTAACTGATTCGTAATCGATTCGTAGGCGCTTTTTGGCGTTCGTAGCTACTCTTAGCTCATTCGTGGGTAGTCGGAGATTAAGACAAGCAATAAAACCAAGGACTATATAGTAGAGGGGTTTTCCCTTAGAGTAACTACCCCGTCACGCGTATGTGAGCTAGTCCTAGAAGTGGAAACAGATTTTGCAGATTCTATAGCACAATCAGGATTAGTCAGTAGCTCCTGGCTGGTGATTTTGCCAATGGCGAACTGCCATATTTTCCAAAGTCAATGAGTCATTGCCAGGGCCTCTCGACTTTAATGTAGTTGTTTTCTTCTAGCTATATAAGTAGCTGTTTCTAACTCTCAAGTTGCAGGATCAATCCTGCAGCTGCTTTACGAGGAACATTCATTTTGGAACTGATGCCCCTGAAGCATGTATGGGCCTTTTTTTTATAACTATCATGAGAGAAAATCTCGCGAATCGTTACGATTCGTCGCGGATTTCTGTTAATTCGTGCCCAATTCGTGCTGCATTCGGCATATTCTTTACTGATTCGTAATTGATTCCTTAACTTTCGTGCAGCATGTTCTAATGTTATTTGCTAATCGTAATGAATTCTTGCGCGATTCTAGCCGAATTGAGCCGATTACCCCGAATAATCGTATCGACATCGTATCTGAATCGGGACTGACTCGTAGAACATGACGATTGGAGAAATCGTTTTAATGAAACCTCACGAATCCCCCCGAATCAATAAAAAATCAATTCGTGGCGATTCGCGCGATTCGTGGCCTGTGTGGAATAGGGGTTTAAGACGTAGGATGTTGTTTGTTTACAATGCCGAGGCGAAAGCCCATTGATTCCCCAATTTGCTAAATCTATTTCAGAACATTGAGGAACAAATGTCCGAAAGGTCCTATTTCTACAGAATAGGCTTTGTGAGTAGGACCAGATGTGCCTTGTTTTTTGTGCATGCGAACAACAAGGGCGGAGACCAGCCTGTGCATCCGCATCCGCACCTTTGTTTTGCAGCCTCTGGAAAGTATAACGTACATAATGTCAGTATTCTAGTATCTGTAGCTGAACAGGCTCATTTGAACATTGTTTGGTCGAAAACACCGAAAATCGCTTTTCTTGCGATGCGGCCCAGATGATATCCTGGATGTCGACGCGAATAAAAGCTGACTTTGTCGCATGCTTACAACAAATGCGCAGGCCATCCGGCGCATCCACATAGTCTGATCAGCGCCTTTGTTAATTTTTAAGCTACAAAATTAATGTACAGTACCTGTAAACTATAGTAAGATAACATTGTTACATGTAAAATTTTAATATTATCATATGACGTCGCGTCTGAGAGTGAAATAACACTATGCAATAAAATCGATAAACCACTAGTGGTTTATAGATTTACGGGAAACGTTATGACGTCCATAACAACGTTGCGTACATTATGACAAAAGTATAACGTTTTTTACGGCAGAAATGAGATTTCAAAGTAATCTTAATGGCATATGATAAATAGAATCTAACATTCATACTCTTGTATTGGATTTATTAAACTCGTTGCCAAAAACAGATAAAATGCTCGGCAAGCCTCGCATTTTATCTCTTTTCCCCAACTCGTTTAATAAATTCAAAGAAACATGAGCACTCATGTAAGATCCCCTATTTCTAACTAGCCTCTGTAGGTGAGCAGGCTGCTTTGAGTATTGTATAAACAGAAAGCAGGAAGACAGGTTTTCTGGCGCTGAGGCCTATTTGATATTGGGTCCAGATCGATCGCAATTACATAAGTTATGCTGTATCTGATAATGATTTAAAGTATCCTGGGAAAAGACGAGTTGGTAAAGGGGGTGTTGCCATTTTGTGGCATAAAAAAACATTCAAAAAAAGTGTTTCCGTTATCAACCGACGATGATATAATATTGGGTATTCGATATGAACTTACGCCAACAGAGTGCGCATTCTTTTTTCAAGTTTATTTACCATGCTCTAACCATTCAATTGCTGTTTTTAGAGACTATATTGACCGATTATATAATATCATCCAAATCTACTCTGACAAGGGTACAGTGGTGCTGATGGGCGATATAAATGCGTATTTGACCTCTCATGGTCAACCTGGCAAAATGAATAGTAGGTCCTCATCATTTGGTACATTTTTGCACGAAAATAATCTTGTGTCTGTGAACACTTTAGACTTCTGCACTGGAGCGAAGTCATCTTTTGTATCATACGATTGTAGGTATGAATCCTTAATCGACCATATCATAATACAGGTAGAGAAGGTGCAATACGTTGTTTCTTGCGAGATAATGCAGGATGATGCCTTAAATGTCTCAAGACATCGACCCATATTATCTTGTCTTTACTTACCTACCCGGGACATGTCTTATAGGTGCCCACAGTCTGATTTACCCAATATAAATTGGAAAAAGATAAATGAAGACTCCGTCCAAGCATATAAGCAGGCCCTTCAAGGTAGCCAAGCTCTTAATAACATAACAGAATCAGTTCTTTTATCAAACACACACATAGACCAGGCATACTCTACTTTAGTACTTGAAGTCAAGAAAATTGCAAAAAGCTGTTTCCCAGAAAAGAAATTCAAACGATTCTTAAAGCCCTATTGGAACTGCGACTTACAAAATCTGCACACAAATATGAAACTAAAAAGAGCAACTTGGTTAACCGAAGGCAAACCTCGAAATCCTATGAATACGTCTTATCGCGAGTATAAAATGGCGAAGCGCGATTTTCGTCGTGTCCATCGTAAATATGTAGACATGTATCTACAAAGCCAAAATGAAGAAATTGACCGAGCTGCTGAAATCGACTCTAATTTATTTTGGCGTTTAGTTAATGCAAAACGCAGTAAATCTAACAGCGGACCTGGTACTGAGCTTATTTTCAATGGTCAAAACTATAACACATCTGCTGATATAACTGAACAATGGGCTGGGTACTTTGAAAAGCTTTACTCTCCTTCAGAGTCTGAAGATTACGACGATGCCTTTAAAACTAGGATTGATCATGAAATGAATCAAATCAAAAGAGACCTTTTCGGCAGCTCACATAATCTAGACGCACCCATTATTGGTTCTTGCGAGATAGAATCAGCTATCCGTCTGGCGCATAAAGGTAAAGCTTCTGGCTACGACGGCTTAACTGTAGAACATATATTATACGGAGGCGAGTTCCTATATTGTATCCTTGCAGTATTATTCAATTCTATTATAAGGCTCTCACATGCACCTACAGATATGAAAAAAGGAGTGATCGTAACTCTATTCAAAGGTGGGAATAAAAGGAAAAATGACCCTGATAATTATAGAGCCATTACGTTAACATCTGTGATTCTTAAGCTTCTTGAGAGAACCCTAGTTACAAGAATAAATTTATTTTGCACATTGGAACCACCACTCCATCCCTTACAAGGCGGGTTTCAAAAAGGCTTGGGATGTCAAATGACGTCATTTTTATTAAAAGAATCATTATATTTTGCCAAAGAAAATGGTAGTAAACTCTATACTTGCTTTCTTGATGTTAAAAAGGCATTTGACCAGGTGTGGCATAATGGGTTGTTTTATAAGTTATATCATGCTGGCCTAGATAAAGCAATTCTGAAAGTTTTAATCATCTTATACTCAGATGTATCATGTTGTGTAAAAAATCATGGAATAAAATCTGGCTGGTTTAAAATTCTTCAAGGAACTGGTCAGGGTAGAGTTATCTCCCAATTTGCATACCTGATGTATATAAATGGTTTGATGTATGAACTTGAAAACTCTAAACTCGGCTTTTGGTTTATTGATATCAGTTGTTCATGTCCGACAGTTGCTGATGACATGCTACTGGTCTCTTTCTCAAAAGCTGGTTTAGATCAAATGTTAAGAATATGTTACGACTATTCTGCCAGATGGCGCTATTTGTACAGCGTTCTAAAAACAGCAATTATAGTATTCAACGAGTCGCTGTCAGACTACCAAAACTCTAATAGATCCTGGGAGCTTGGGTATGAAAATGTGGAGGAAACTACCCAGTACAAACACTTAGGTATCCACCTTAACAAGTTTATGACTTGCGACAGCAATATTAAAGAGGCTTCAAACAAATTGAGGGGAACAATGCTCGGTTTAGTAAATTGTGGTATACATGAACACGGACTTAACCCCACCACCTCTAAACGCTTATATAAATCTATCGTACTACCGAGAGCATTGTATGGGTGCGAACTGTGGGATGATCTTCTTCCTAAACATCTGGCCGTATTAGAAAAAGCACACCGTTTCTGTATCAAACTAATGCAATCACTTCCAAGGAGTACTAGTACCGATGTTGCTAGCTTGCTCATTGGTCTTAACAGCATAGAAGTTGAAATAGACTACCGAAAACTAATATTTTTTGGGCAATTATGCAATTTGTCTTACCACTACATAATAAAAGAAGTCTTTATTCATCGTCTTGTGAACTTTGAGTCTGCTGCAGCTACGCAACATGGGTTTATCCGTGATATATATAGAATTTTTGGAAAATATTCATTGCTTACTTACTTACATATGTTCCTTGAAAACGGATGTTTTTTACCAAAACTGTCATGGAAAGCAATTGTACGAGGAAGGATTAAAGAATTTTCCCAATCCCAAATAGTCCAGCGTGCCGCAAGCTCAATAACATTAACTCGGTTCTTAACAATCCATTGTTCAGATAAACCATACATTATGTGGGAGCTTAGTGTTAAGTATCCAAAGTACGCAGGTCATTTCAAGAAAGCAATACGTATGTTGAGTATGGTTTACTCGCGCAAATGGTACCAAGGTTGTTCACTTTGTGGTGAACTTACTCTATCAAAAGTTGAGCACACCATTCTGTTCTGCCCTGCTACAACAGAAATTAGAAATGCATTTTGGCTAAGGTTACTGAAGCGATTTGGTCTTAGATTTTATGCTTCTTTTATTAATAACACGCCACTACGTCAGTTGGACATGTTGTTCTCCGGTTGCTACGATTTATTTGAAAATGAGAGTGATGTTTTCGACTGTTTAAAAATGTTTGCTTTGTGTTTGAACAAATACAAAATTGCACTAGACCAAGGAATTACTTTTTAACATTCTTTTATGGGTTTTAAACATCCCCGTGAACACTTTGATACTGGTAACATCCTGCTGGAAATTTGACATCATGAGTGATGTTAATTAACGTCACAGTGGCGTCATATCGATGTCGACTCATCGTAAATACGTTTGGTCGGCGTCTTTATGCCGCCAATGTGACGTGCTGTTTTCCACGGGATATATTAAATATACTTGTTTACTCTCCTGCCTGTATCCTATCTTACATTTCGTTTCGGTAAGATAACAACGGTTGGGTGATGTAAACGTCATTCCTGAATACATCGATGTCTACATATGCGTACATATCCTCGCCTTCAACATAAAACATTAAAAGCCATTTATGTATATATGTATATAAGTCGCATACAATGTGTGTCTTTTGAACATTGTTTAAATACAGTAGTGTAGTTTTAATTGCGACTGTGGTTCTGGTGACATCCGTCTTTTGTAGCAATTCGGCTGAAATTGACCGTACCTGAGCCCTAGTCGGGATTTAAACCACTTGATGTGGATACGTAATTTTATGTGACATTCATGAAACGAGCATTCTGTGAGTTCCATGCAAGTCATATAAACTTACCACTTGAATAAGAGTCTCTATATGTGACTCAAACATGAGGACAGGATGTTAAAATATTAAAACCAAACCAATAATGTATATGATGTATATATGTTCAATGTTTCTTTCTTGCTTGTGTAATTGTGCTTTATTTGTATGCTCTTCACATGTGGAGGAAATAAAGAATATTATTATTATTATTATTACAGCAAGATGTCGTTCTAAATTGCAATATTAATATTTTCTTTATAAGATAAAATCTAATTTTCACCACTTTATCATTCATCATAACAGAGAAACTCGTCTGCTGAATGACACATGCGTAGAAAGTGAGAATTTATGACAAATTACTTACATACGAGTAAAGAAGAAACGATGCTAAGAAAAGCTCTCTCTCTCTCTCTCTCTCTCTCTCTCTCTCTCTGTTTTTAGCCTGAGTGTTCAATAATTACGACGAAAATTGTTGGCTGAATCATTAGCGCATGATACATGAATCATTAGCGCATGATACATGTAATATGTAAAGATACTTCCATAAGACTGTTTTTGTTTGTTTGTATTGGCCTTAACCATTCGTTGTAAATGAGTTTGTGCTTAACAAATCATATGTCTTTTGTAATACTATTAACACCATTTACGTGAGGCAAAGAGTTATTCATTTAATTTCTTCCGGTTTAAATGTGTACATATATTTATTTCTAAAGCACTTATAAATGCAACGCGACGTCTGATTGGATAACGTCATAAATTTGTCATTACGCAACGTCTTTTTTCATTGGTTGACAAGTGAAAATATGCAGCTGGCGAGCGGTTTTATGCACCTGGCAGCCGCGGGGCGTTCATGTATATAGGCGCAACAAAGTACATTTTCACCAATGTTAAATAATGCATAAGAATGGGGATAACCATATTAAAAATTTTCACTTTGGGAGGCATATCGTCGGATATACGTTCGGAAATCAAGTTTTACGGCTCCGCTTACGCGTCGCCGTAAAACTAAATTTCCAACCGTATATCCGACGATAAACCTCCCCAAATGAAAATTTTTAATACCATTATCCCCTAAATACATTCAGTGTATGTGTACATTTGCAACTCAAACAGTTCACCATTTTGTCTTTAAAATTGAGCATTAATACCTTAATAAGTATGGACCCGCTCAAATTATTTTCTACGGTGGAATACATTATTAGGTCATTAGTATATACTAATTCCAGCTGATTGATTGGTAAGAAGCTACGCTGGTTTAATTTAAGATCTGGAAATTGTTCGGAAAGTGTTGTATATTGCAGTCACACCTTACATGATGCACCAAAACGGCCGAGATTTCAACAAATCCCATACATTGCGTGGATGATCATGAGTGTACATATAACGTATGTGCATCATCTAAAGTGGTCCTGCATCTAAAATGGTCCTGGCATCTATTTTGGTCCCAAATTGCCTCTAAATTGGTCCTGGCTGGCATCTATTATGGCACGCTAAGCAGACTCTAAAATGATCCCCGTTATATTCCTGTGCATCATCTAAAGTGGTCCTGCATCTAAAATGGTCCTGGCATCTAAAACTGCGCAGAAATTGTTAAGTAGGTATGTGTGCATGAGATTATTTACTAATTGACCACAGCATGATAAAACCAACAAATTGACAATGTGCATCTAGTGAAGCATCAGAACAAAAAGACGGGGCATCCGCACAGTCTGATCACGACAGTGTGCCCGTTTGAATGCACAGTTATTGCGCTTCATCGCTGTGTGATCTGATCAGTCTGGTTTGAATTTTACCTGGTCTGAAACCCCAAAATCAGGTTTCCTGCTGCAAGAGTTGAAGACAGCTGTGCCATTATAAGATCATTAGAGTATTCGCTGTGTGAAAGTGATATTATAGTGTAAACAAAATGAAAAGCAGAAACGCTTATCAGTTCATATGTCACATAGGTCACTACCCTCTCCATTTTAATTTCCATTTTTTGTTGTTTCATTGTTGATTCCAAGGAACATTCGATTCTTTTTTTCTACTGTTGTTTTTGGCGTTGGTGCAGTTCAGGTTTTTGTGTGAATTTTCCAGTAGTATAATATAGTATCACACTATCCCGTAAAATAACCACTGATCCTAAATTATCAATACAGGTTCCGTGAAATAACCTCTTGTCCTCATACAGAAGACCTTTCCCTCAATAAAATTTCTGGTCCGGAAAATATCCAACCCCCCCCCCCCCCATATTAGAAAAAAAATCCCAATTTTATACATATTTTCCCGGAAATATGGTCCTTTGGAAAATGGGACAAAGTAACGACTGATCAATATACGAGCTGACCAAATGGGACCGCATCTGTACAAAAGCATCAGAAAACCATGTGCACAAAGCGAATACTCAGATCAGCATGGACATCTGTTGTGTGCGCTGGGTCTTCGCTGTGTATTCCATGCTCAGAGAGATGCTAAAACACAAGTTTCCTCATACACAAAAATAGAAGACCCTGATCAGAATGGGCCTATGCCAACTCATGGCGAATAAATGTTGTTTTTAAAAAGGTGCGATAAAAAATGAATGGGCTAGCTTGGAGCTGCCATTTTCTATAGAAATCCATTTTTGCTCAAAGCTGTCCCCAAATAGTGTTCAGTTGTGCGCTACCCTTTTGACATAACAAAACATAACATAACTTTTATTCTCTCATATTGCAAAATACAATATATGAGGAAATAACTTCTAATCAGCTAATGACATATCTATAAACTATACGATAGAGTGCGCTCTCAGTCATCAGGGACTAAAACTTACTGAGCACTATAGAAATAAACCTACTAAGTTGTTTTAACAACTTCAAATTTCAGTAGACATAAGTTTTTGAAATTTTAATGTATTAACATGTCGTAAATAGAATTTTGGTAAATATTTCTTTCTTTCTTCTGTAAAGTATGTGCAGTCGAGCAAATAGCGGAACTCATCGCCCAACATGTTTCCCGTACATAGATTACAGAATCCTTGTGAACGGTCAACATTTTCCCATCCCCACCCCCTTTCTATAGGCAGTTGGTTGTTTGTTGTTCTGAATCTGGATAAAGTGATATATGAACGGGGCTGAATTTCTGATTGTAAGGTTAAATTTTAAATTCTGTTTTAAAAATTCTATAGTTGATGCATTTTTGGTTGGTTTGGACATCAGAGTACACGATACACATAAAATTTTGAACAAGATCGGCCAACACGCCTCTGCGATATCGAGTTCTGAAAATCATACTATAGCCCGGTAAAGTGCATATCATGTTGTAAAAATATCAACCAAGGCCCATGACTCTGTAACAAATTTATGAAAACAGACCGGTAAAATTCCACCAAAGGTCTTGCCAATATAAAATTGGGTGAAATTCCACCCATTTGTTCTCACGCTTTCGAGTGGAAACGGAATTCTGACATCACTCAAGGGCCGAAAGTTACAAGTTGGAGAAAACTGACTGGAGCAATCACAGCTTGTCTGTATCAAAGCATATGCAAAGTTTCGCCAAGTTCTGCCCATGTATTCTGTAAATATTGAGCAGAAACAAAATTAAGACTTCAATTAAGGACCATTACTGTTATAAATTTGCAAAAATGGCAGGTAACAATCCCGTGTATATATAAAGATTTGGTTTAATTTCATTTTGTTCCCAAGGTATTGAGGGGAAACAAAAGTCTGACATTAGCAAGGTCATAACTCGGTTACAAATTTGCGAAATATGACAGGTTACAATATCAACCTAGATCTTGTCAATATCAATTCACACACAAAATTTGGTAAAATTCTATCTATGAGTTCTTACAATATTGAGCGGAAACAAAAATCTGACATCAATTAAGGGCCATAACTCTGTTACAAATTAGAGAAAATCGTATTGTATAACAATCTCAATCTAGGGCATGCCAATATCATTGCATATACCAAATTTTGTCAAATTCTATCAATTTGTTCTTAAGATATTGAGCGAAAACGAAAAGGTGAAATCAATCATGGGCCATAACTCCATTACAAATTTGCGAATAATGACAAATAACAATCCCAATCTACATCTTATCAATATCAATGGACATACAAAATTTTTGCCAAATTCTATCAATTTAAGCGGAAAATGATTTCTAGATGAAATTTTGACAGCATTCAAGGGACATAGCTCTGTTACAATTTTTTGAAAAATAATGTGTAAAAACCCCAATCTGGATATTGTCTATATAAATGTAATAGTTTACATAATTTGATATAAACTTCTATCAATTTGTTCATAAGATATTAAACTGAACGAAATTACGATGCAATATCGAAAGGATGGATGGACAGAATGACAGACATCCCAAATCAAATATGCACCGCCTTTTCAAAGAGGGTCTATAATTAAAATCAAGGGTATCCAAGTAATGTTATCTCACTTATGAGCCTTAGGCTCAAGGTAGCTGAAAATCAACTAGAGCCACTAGAGGTTCTTTTTACTATCCAGAGGCGTAGGATCAGTACTACTATGCAGAAGCAATGTCTGCCACCACCAGAGGCCAGTTCTACTTGCCAGAGTCACATTCATTGCTGCTAGAGGCAGTACTGCTATCAAGAGTTTATGTTGTTTCAACAAAATATCAGTACTATATTATTTGTCGGTAAAGGTCGGCACTACATACAAGAGTCCCTGTTTCTGCAACCAGAGGTCAGTATTACTATCCACAGTCTCACTCATTGCCACTAGAGATCATTACTGCTATCCAGAGTCACTATCTTTTCCCCTTGAGGTCAGTACTGTTATCCAGATTCCCTGTCTCTGTCACCAGAGGTCAATAATAGTAAATATAGGTCGCGAATCTGCTTCTAGAGGTCAATACTGTTATACTGAGACTCTGTCTCTGCAACTAGAGGTCAGTACTAGTTTTCAGAGTCCATGACTCTGCAACTACCGGCCAGTATTAGTATCTAAGGTCCCAGTCACTGCTATTAGGGGTCACATTAATTATCCAGAGTCCCAGTTTCTGCTACTAGAAGCCAGTAGTACTATATTCAGAGGCCCTGTCTCTCCCTTAGGAGGTCAATATTAGAGTCACTGCCACTGGAGGTCAGTACTAGTACCTTAGTTACAGTCACTGCTATTACAGGTCAGCACTAGTAACCATAGACACGGTCTCTGCTACTAGAGGTCAGAACTCCTATCCATAGCCTCAGTCTCTGCTACTAGAGTTGAGTACTAATAATCATTTTTCCAGTCACTTCTAATAGACGTCAGTTCTAGTATCCATAGTCTCAATCTCTGCTGCTTGAGGGCAGAACAAGCATCCATAGTCCAAGACTCTGCCACTTGAGGCCAGTGATAGAATCGAGAGTCCCCGTAGTGGCTACTAGAGGTCAGTACTTTAATCCATAGTCCCAGTCTCTACTATATGGTGGGTACTAGTATCCTAGTCAATGTCTCTGCTACAAGAGGTTAGTATGAATATCAATAGAGCCAGCCATGGCTACTAGAGGTCTCTAATGGTATCCAGCGTCCCTGTCATTGCAACTAGAGATCAGAACTAGTATCTTGAGTCCCTCTTATTGCCACCAGAGGTCAGTAATAGCTTCCAGAATTGTAGACATTGCCACTAGAGATCAGTACTAGTATCCAGAGTCCTTGTCACTGCCACTAGAGATAAGTGCTAGTATTTAGGCTCCCAGTCATTGCCACTAGAGTCAGTACTATCAATCAGATTCCTAGATATTGCCACTAGAGGCACGTACTTGTATCTAGTGTCCCTGTCATTGGCACTAAATATCAGTAAAAGTATCCAGAGTCCTTCCCTTTCATTGCCATTAGAGATCAGTATACTATCCAGAGTCCTAGATATTGCCAATTGAGGTCAGTACTTGTATCCAGAGTCCCTGTCGTTGCAACTAGAGGTAAAAAAAATCAGGAGTCCCTTCCATTGCGACTAGGGGTAAGTACTAATTTTAGAGTTCCAGCCATTGCTACAAGAGATCAATTAAGATACACAGAATCCCTGGCAATGCGACTAGAGGTCTGTAAAAGTATCCAGAGTCCCTGTCATTTCCACTAAAGACCAGAGTCAGTATCAAGGGTCCCAGTCATTGTCACTAGAGGTCAGTAAAAGTAGCAAGAGTCCATTTTCTGCATCTAGAGGTCAGTCCTTATACATTCCAACTAGAGTTCAGTAAAAGTATTCAGAGTCCCCATCATTGCCACTAAATATCAGTCAAAGTATCCAGAGGCAATGTGTTGCCACTAGAGTTCAATTCAAGTATCCAGAGTCAACGCAATTGCCATTGGAGGTACAGTACTTGTATTTAAAGTCCCAGTCATTGCCACTAGAGGTGAGTAAAAGTATCAAAAGTCCTTCTCATTGTCACTAGAAAACAGTAAATTCAGAGTTCCTGTATTTGCCTCTATAGGTCAACAAAAATATCCAGAGCCCCAGTCTTTGCCAATTGTTGGCTATAAAAGTATCCAGAGTTCCTGTTCTTGCCATTTGCTATCAGTACTAATATCTAGAGTCCCTATCATTGCCACTAGAGGTCAGTAAAATTATTTAGAGTCTATATCATTGTCATTAAAGAACAGTACAAGTAGCCAGAATCCCTGTAATTGCCACTAGGGGTCAGTAAAAGTATCCAGAGTCCCTTTTATTGCCACTATAGATCAGTAAAAGTATTCAGAATCCATGTCATTTCCACTAGAGGTCAAAACAAGTGTTCAGAGTCCCATTCATTGCCACTAGAGATCAATAATAGTGCCCAGAGTCCCAGTCAGTGATAATTAATATCAGTAAAAGTATCAAGAGTCCCTGTCATTGCCACTAGAGGTCAGTAAAAGTATTCAGAGCCCATTCTATTGCCACTTTAGATCAGCAAAAGTATCCAGAAACCCTGCTACTAGAGGTCAATAAAAGTGTTCAGAGTCCAATTCATTGCCACTAGAGATCAATAATAGTGTCCGTAGACCCAGTCATTGCCTTACGATGTCAGAACTCGTAACCAGAGTCTGTGTCATTGCCCCTACAGTTCAGTAAACGTATCAAGAGTTCCTACAATTGACACTTGAGGCCAGTAAAAATATCCAGAACCTGTCCACTAGAAGCCAGTTAAAGTATACAGAGTCCCCAACATTGCCACTAGAGGTCGTAAAACAGTTTTCAGAGTCCTAGTCATTGACAAAAGAGGTCAGTAAAAAGTATCCAGAGTCCATAGATGTCAGAACTAATATTCAAAGTCCCTGTCACTGCCACTAGAGGTCAGTATTACTATCCAGAGTCCCAGTCATTGCCACTAGATGTCGTAAAATAGTGTCCAGAGTACAAGTTATTGACAAAAGAGGTCAGAAAAAGTATCCAGAGTCCCAGCCATTGCCACTAGATGTCAAAACTAGTATTCAAAGTCCCTGCCACTGCCACTAGAGATCAGTATTACTATCCAGAGTCCCTTTCCTTGCCACAAGAGGTCAGTATACAATTCAGAGTCCCTATCATTGCAGTAAAAATCAGTACTATAATCTAGGGTCCCAGTAACTGCCAACAGATGTCATTTAAAGTATCCAGAGTCCCTGGCCTTGCCAATAAAAGTCAGTACTAGCATCCAGAGTCCTAGACATTGACACTAGAGGTCAGTACTTGTATTCAGAGTCCCTGTCATTGTCACTAAATATCAGTAAAAGTATCGAAAGTCTGTTGTATTGCCACTAGCGTTCAGTACTAGTATCCAGAGTCCCTTTTATAACCACTAGAGGCCAGTACATGTATCCATAGTCCGGTTCTTGATACTAGATGTAAGTAAAATTATCCAGAGTCCCTTTCATTACCAGTAGATGTCATTTCTGGTATCCAAAGTCCCAGTAATTACCAAGGAGGACAGTTAAATTATCCAGAGTCCCTGTAAATGCAACTGGAGGTCAGTAAATTATCCAGAGTCCCAGTCGTTGTCATTAGAGGTAAGTAAAAGTATCCATAGTCCCTGTAAGTACCGCTAGTCGTCAGTAAAATATCTAAAGTCTCAGTCATTGCCACTTGATATCAGAACTAGTATTCAAAGTCCCTGTCACTGCCATAGAGGTCAGTATTACTATTCAGAGTCCCTGTCATTGCAACTGGAGGTCAGTAAAATATCCAGAGTCCATGTCATTTCCACTAGATATCAGTTCTAGTATCCAGAGTCCCTATCATTGCAACAAGATATCATTACCAGTATCTAGGGTCCCGGTAATTGCAAACAGAAGTCATTTAAAGTATCCAGAGTCCCTGCCTTTGCCACTAAAGGCCAGTTCTAGCATCCAGAGTTCTAGACATTGCCACTAGAGGTCAGTACTTGTATCCAGAGTCCCTGTCATTGCCACTTAAGAGCATTAAAAGTAACGAGAGTCCATGTCATTGACACTAGAGTTCAGTACTATTATACAAAATCCATTTCATTGTGACTAGAGGTCAATACTTGTATCCAGAGTCCAGTTCTTGATACTTGACGTCAGTAAAAATATCCGGAGTCATTTTCATTACCACTAGATGTCTATTCTAGTAGCCAGAGTCCCGGTTATTTCCAAAGGAGGTCAGTCAAAGTAACCAGAGACCCTATAAATGCGAGTAGAGGTCAGTAAAGTATCCAAAAAAGCCCAGTCATTGTCATTAGATATCAGTAAAAGTATCCAGAGTCCCTGTAATTGCCACTAGAGGTCAGGGTCAGTATCCAGGGTCCCAGTCATTGCCACTAGAGGTCAGTTAAATTATCCTGAGTCGTAGACATTGCAACTAGAGGTAAATCAAAGTATACAAAATCCCTGTTCTTGCCACTAGAGATCGATAAAAGTATCTAGAGTCCCAGCAATTGCCACTTGAGGTAAGTACTTGTATTCAAAGTCCCAGTCATTGCCACTAGAGGTCAGTTAAAATATCCAGAGTGTATCGGATTGCCACTAGAAAACAGTCTTAGTATCCAGGGTCCCAGTCATTGCCACTAGAGACCAGTTAAAGTATCCAGAGTTCATTTCCCTGCCGCTAAAGGTCAATCTTAGTATCCAGAGTCCTAGGCATTGCAACTGGAGGTAAATAAAAGTATACAAAGTCCCAGCAATTGCCACCTGAGGCCAGTACTTGTATTCAAAGTCCCAGTCATTGACACTAGAGGTCTGGGTCAGTATCTAGGGCCCACTCATTGCCACTAGAGGTCAGTTAAAGTATCCAGAGTCCCTATCCTTGCCACTAAGGGTCAGTCTTAGTATTCTGAGTCCTAAACATTGCAACTAGAGGTTAATACAACTATTTACTGTTCTTGCCACTAGAGATCAATAAAAGTATCCATCCAGAGTCCCAGCAATTGCCATTTGATGTCAGTACTTGTATTCAAAGTCCCAGTCATTGACACTAGAAGTCAATAAATGTATCCATAGTCCCTGTCATTACCATTAGTTGTAAGTAAATGTATCCAGAGTTTCTGTTTTTGCCATCAGGTGTAAGTACTAGTATCTGGAGTCCCTGTTATTGCCACTAGAGGTCAGTTCTAGTACACGGAGTTTGTTATTGCCACCATAAGTCAGTACTAGTATCTAGTATCTAGAGTCCCTATCATTGCCATTAGAGGTCAGTACAAGTAGCCGGAGTCCCTGTAATTGCCACTTGTGGTCAGTAAAAGTGTGCAGAGTCCAGTCATTGTCACTTTACGTCCCTACCATTGCCATAAGGGGACAGTATAAATAGTAAGAGTCCTTGTGGTTGCCACTAGAGGTTAGTAAAAGTATCAGTACTATAATATAATATCTAGAGTCCTTATCATTGCCATTGGAGTTCAGTACAAGAGCCAGAGTCCCAGTAATTGCCACTACAGGTAAGTTAAATTATCCAGAGTCCCAGTCTTTGCCAAAAGTTGCAAGGAAAAATATCCAGACTTCCTGTTTTTGCCATTATATTTCAGTACTAGTATCCAGAGTCTCTGTAGTTGCCACTAGAGGTCAGTAGTAGTGCCTATATATTCTGCAACTGCCACTAGAGGTCAATAAAAGTATCCAGAGTCTAGTCATTGCCACTATAGGTCAGTACCTTTAGCCAGAGTCCCTGTCGTTGGTACTAGAGGTCCGTACTAGAATCCAGAATACCTGTCATTGCAACTAGAAGTCAATTAAAGTATACAGAGTCACTGTCATTGCTACTAGAGGCCATAACTAGTATCCAGGTTCCATATATTTCCCATAAAGGTCATTAAAAGTATCCAGACTCTCTTTCATTGACACTTGAGGTGAGTTAAAATATGGAAAGTTCCAGTCGTTGCCACGAGAGATCAGAACAGGTATTCCGAGTCCCTGTAATTGCCATTAGTGGTCAGCAAAAGTATCCAGAGTACATATCATTGTCACTAGATGTCAGTAAAAGTAGTTAGAGTCCCTGTTATTGCTACTAAATGTCAGTAAAAATATCCAGATACCCAGTTATTGCCACTAAAGTTCAGTAAAGCATCAAGAGTTGCAGCCTTTGGCATTAGAGGTCAGTTAAAGTATTCAGGATCCAAGTCATTGCAACTAAGGGTCAGTTCCAGTATCAAAGTCCCAGTCATTGCCACTAGAGGTCAGTCAAAGTACCACAGTGCCATGCCATGCGAGATCAGAACATGTATCCAGAGTCCCTGTCATTGCAGTAGAGGTCAGTACAAGTATCAGAGTCCAAGTCATTGCCACTAGAGGTGAGTTCTTGTATCTAGAGTCCTAGCCAATGCAAATTGATGTCACACAAAGTATTAAGAGTCCCTGTAATTGCCAATAGTTGTCAGTAAAAATATTACGTGTCCCTCTCATCGTTATGAGAGGTCAGTAATACTATCCAGAGTCCCGGTCATTGCCATTAGAGGTCAGTAGTTGTATCCAGAGTCCCTGTCATTGCCAGTGAGATCAGTGCTAGTATCCAAAGTTATTTAATTGCCTCTAGAGGTCAGTAGTAGTATCCAGAGTCCCAGTCATTTCCACTTAAGGTCAGTAAAAGTATCCAGAGTCCCTGTCAATATCCACTAGAGGTCAGTAAAAGTATCCAGAGTCTGTCTTTGGCACTAGAGGTCTCTATGCGTATCCAGAGTCCCAGTCATTGCCATTCGAGGTTAGTAAAAGTATCTAGAGTCCCAGTCATTGCCTCTAGAGGCCAGTAAAAGTATCCAGAATCCCAGTCATTGCCACAAGAGTTTAGTCACTAGATGCCAGTTCTATTATCCAGAGTCCCCTTCATTGCCACTTGGGGTCAGTACCAGTATCTTTATTCCTAGTCACTTCTACAGAGGGTCAAAACTAGTATGCCTTGCTGCAATCACTGCTGCATGTGGTCATTATAAGTATCCATAGTCCCAGGTTATGCCACTAGAGGTCAAACCTAGTACATAGAGTCCCTGTTTTGCCACTAGAGGTCAGTATTTGTATTCTCAGTCCCAGTCACTACTACTAGAGGTCAGTCCTAATATCCATATTTCCAGTCTCTACCACTAGTGGTCAGTACTCGTATCCGTATTCTCAGTCTCTGTTAGTTTCCATAGTCATGGTCTCTACTGTTATAGGCCAGTACTAGTATCCATAGCCCTAGTCTCTGATACTAGATATCAGTACTACTCTACTGTCTATATACTATTATATTGGTGGTTAACATTCGTAAGCTTTGTTGCTATATGACCCAATAAAAGAGCATGATTCGTACTAATTTATATGTGCTTATACTCATCTCTTTTCATTTGCTTCGTACTTTAATGGTTCGGTTATGCGCCAGTCATTTGTATCCCTCGCCCCCTTGGGCCGGGGAATAGCGGGGCTTTTAACTTTTCAAGTTTCAAAGCCCTGCTAAAAGCCCTGCACTGCGGGGTCAAATTTGTGGTAAAATTCCTGCTAAATGCCCCCGCCCCCAGGGGTTGACAATAATGACTAACAACAAATGACCTAAATCATTTGAATAAGCTTTCCATCTTTACCCTTATCCCATGGTGGTGCCACATGAAAAGCTTCGGTTGGCCAAGTGGTTTCAGAGAATTTACGAATATTCTGTCCAGAGCATAATACAGAAACTATAAGAGGTATGACTTGAAACTTCACTGGTAGATAGATCTCGATGAGGAGAAGTACAGTGTACAAGAACCGTACCTCTCTCTCGCATAATTTAGGAGTTATTGCCCTTTGTTATTTTTCACACTTAAATTGTGTCCGGAGCATAAAAACTACATGTATAACAGTTATCAACTTGAAACTTCAATGGTAGATAGATCTCGATGAGAAGAGATACAGTGTACAAAGATCCATAACTCTCTTTTGCATAATTTGGAAGTTAATACCATTTGTTATACTTGAATTTTGTCCAGAGCAAAACATAAACACAATTAGTGATATCAACAGGCAGCTATTGACCAACCGTATAATTGGGAGTATCGATCATTTCTACCGATTCTCTTGATTTCTGAATCCACAGAGAGGTGGGGGTCAGGAGTCAGGACCCCTCCCCCCACCAACCCGGATAATTACAAGTGTTATAGGTTTCTTTAGGAATAAGTATGAGGACATCCACACCCCATCCCTACCCCACAGCGCCTAAAAAACTTCGACTACCCCAACCTCCCTCTTGGAAAGTTTAGTTCCCTTGGAATGGTCAATTGGAACACTCTGTAAAAAGTAAGTAAAAGATGACTAAAACATCAGTAAGACTTGGCCCCCCCCTCTCCCACTGATACGACAATTTCTTGATCCGCCCCTGCCCGAGAACATTCGAATTGACCACCAAGTTGCACCCTTTTGGTTTATATTGGCATATATATAGGTAGATGTTTAGGTGCGCTGTTAAGAGGACGTTTTAGACAAGCCCTATTTAAACGGGAAATTAAAATCCAGGCACACCCGGGGACATATCGTAGGTTAAATCCCAGTACTTAAACCCCGCTATGTCCCAGGTATCCACGGCCCCATGGGGGCGGCGCTGCCGCGAATGATTATCTCATAAACAGAATACTTTTTATTCAATTCGGATGAAAGCCCGTGCGCACAAGGCACGAACACACGGAGTTGACAGTCTCAAATGGAATTTTATTTTTGCGTTTGATAATTAAAATAAAACAGCATGTGCGTTAGATAGGGCGCAGGGCTAACCAAATCCTGCAAAACACACACACACACGCGCATGTGCACGCACGCACACAAATGGCTTGTGTCCTGTCTATATGATTATTTTTGCGGTGGAAGCCGTTAAAGTATTAGGTTTGCATATATTTACATTTAGCGCTCAGGACCATTTTAGAGTCTGCTTAGCGCACCTTAATAGATGCCAGTCGGGACCAATATAGAGGCTGGTCAGGACCATAATAGATGCCAGGACCAGTTTAGATGCCAGGACCACTTTAGATGATGCACAAACGTACATGTACATGTATGCACTTTTATAAACCACTAACATGAGTTAAAATGTAACGTTTCTCATTCGCTTCGACGTAATTATGTCGCTATGATCTTGTTATCTGGAAAATATATCCTGAGAATAATATAATGTATATATAATATCATACATTAATGCGTTGCCTCATCATAACCTATCGCCATGGAGCTGCGAGAACAACATCGATGCGTGCAACACATCATGCATGTGAATGCTTTAATTTGGGCCAGTGCCTGAGATTTCTAACAATGTGGTATGTGCGACCAGCAAAGTCTCAGATCAGCCTGCGCATACGCGCAGTCTGATCAGAGCCTTTGCTATTCGCTTGAGTATTTTATGATTGTTAAGCTACTGACTGAACACCATTTGGAGTTTCTAAGCTTGAAAGGAGGCTGCAGAGGCTCCTCTGAGTCTACACTTGTCAAAATGCCACAGTGTTGGAAATCACATGACACGGCTCAATTTTCATACTGGGCGTTGAACTATGCATTTGAGTAATGACATGGCAAAACAAACAAAAAGAGGCGAAGGTTCAGAGCGGCCTGGGCATGCAACCAGACTTATCAGTATGCTATGCGCTGAGTGTGTTACTAAGAATTCAACCTTCCATCATGCGGACAGCGAAGAAAGTTTTTTTTACTTGTTTTTGCTGCGTGCGAAATTTTAATAGTCTACATTAGCTAGTCTCTGTATCCGAACAGACTGGTTTTGGTCATACCTGGTCGCAGACTTCAAAGACAGGTTTTTCTCGCGACGACTCCGATATAATTTTATGTCGGACCTTTAGTTAAGAGTGCGTACCAACATTATTTTCTAATTCCTCAAGCAAACATGTATATGTTGTGGATACTCAAAAGAACCGTCTCAATGAGAGCACCCAAACATATGTTACAACGGATAGGTAAGAAAATAATTACTATTTAACGTTCAAATATTTTTGTTTATCTAAACCTGTGAATGTAATTGTAATAGTAATAATTAATGCATACAGACCATGTTAGCTAGCAGTGCATGACTTTCATATGATACATTGCATTAATTAGAAGGCCTCCATGCGAGCTGAACATTTCTTGTACTTCAACAACAACAGAATCTAGGGCGAAGATTTGGTGCCAGTAAAATGCATTTAAGCCCCCCGGTGACTTAGGCTGCTGTCCGTTCTAAGGCTGTGGTTCTGTTGTTGTTGACTTTTTGTTTATTGTTACTCTCATTGTGGGAGTCTGTAATTGTTCTCTGTTTTGTTGTACGTTACTTTATGTCCATTCTAGTATTGCAATCATCTTGATGGGGAAGAGAGAGCTGGGTGCTTTGCTTAATTTGTCTCCCTATGTCTTGTGATGGTTGAGTGGCTCTTCCTCGCGGTGCCATGGGGTTGTCTGCGGTTTGTGAGTGTGGTATTTCCTGATCAAACTCACTTACTATTTTTTTAAGCTGGAGCAAAACTATATAACAACATAAGACTTGTGTTTCAACGTCAAATTACTTGGGGACAAACGTAAACATTGCAAGATGGGTTGACATGACCATCATGTATTTACAATTATATATGAGTATATATATATATATATATATATATATATATATATATATATATATATATATATATATATATATATATATATATATATATATATATATATATATATATATATATATTGGCTCACTAAATCCCAATTTTTGTAACGCAATCCTCCTAGCGATCGGTAAAAGAGTTAGGATATTCTTAGTAATTATTTGATGGATTTCCAGTCGTTAAACCAAGAGACATTTTAGTTAAGTGGCCTATTCAGACAACTTTCATTCGGATAAATGGCCTTCGGGTTCTCTCGAAGCTGTAATTAAAATCTACCATCTGTGGCTTAATGAAAACAACTATATCTACGCACTTCAGCCTTGAATGTGCTGATGTTTTGCGAGTCATATCATCTGAAGTGAGACGGAAGTGGGATCTTGATGCCATGGATGGCGCCATAAACCCATTGAATACGGAGAAACCTCTAAACGGGTACTTTTACAAACAGTGATGACCCAGATGAAAAGCCGCTTCATGCGGCTTTTCATTGGGGTCTACACTGTTTGTAAAGGTAAAAACGGATCTTCAGATAAGCATTTTTTTTTTAAATTATAACTTGAAACTCCTAGATATATGCAATGGACTATCCCAAGTTTATTGTATCAAAGCAGAAGGAAGCATCCATTAGTATACAAAGGGTTAAGTACTACATTTGTATAAGGATTTAAGAAGAAGAGATAACCCTGTATCAATGAGAGATGTCACAGAACAGTTTTTTTTATCCCAAATCTTTTCTATGCAATAGAATGAGTAGAAGGATGTCAATAGTCCTAGACATAAAACCATGTCTGAACCCCATCCCTCTCTAAAGATGTCGAGCCAAAGAGCTTGGAATACATTCAAGTGTGCACACAAATTGTTTTCTGTCATACAAAAAAGCAAAGCAAATTCTCTCATTGGCTGGTAATGTAATAGAGAAGAGCCAGACTCCAACAACGTTGACCAAGAAAATATCTTTTAAAAAAGATATTGGGCTGCATTTTCAATTGTGGAATTTGTGTTTATATGTATTGCTGTCATCCGACTTGGAACAACATAGTTAATACTCTTACAATGCAAACAACTTCATAGATTTATAATTGCAAGGGTTTTAAACCAATACAAGACATTAATAACAAAATCACAACTTTTAATGCAATTGCTATGTCCCCTTTAATTATTAAACGAACGTCCCCTTTAAACGTAACTAAAGCCGATATGCAAACCTGTCAAAGTCAAAGGTTTGCAAACGATAATTTAACATTGCAATGCATTTTGTTTACAGATAAAGAAAGTTTTTATTAAACCAATTTGTACTGTTAAAATGGCGTTGGCAATAGCTCGTTAAATATAGGAAAAAATAACATTTGAAAGCAGAGCAAACAATTAGTCATGAAAAACATGCTGTTACAAATTACAAAGCTGAATGGAAGGTGGGAAATTTTATGATGGACAACGCAAGATCTATTCTTGGCATTTTGATATTATGAGCATGATCAACATGCCCAGTTATGTTAAGCATTAGAAAAATTGTATTGCCTCAGGTCCTGGCTTTCACATGCAGTTTTTAGGTACATCCTAGTTTGACCTCCATTTTGACGATGAGGAGTGTGTGTTAAATTTTTGTGTTATATTAGACTAGACACAACTCTGATATCATATCCTTTTTAATAAATTATAATTTAATTTTAGATTCATAATTTCTTAATTCTTTCTTTTGTCATTAAGATAGCAATATTTGTTGTTTGTCGAGGATACCACTTGGTGTGAAAGAGAAGAGATGAGACTAGCCTTTTGAAATTAAATTATGCTCAATGAAAAGTAAAGTAAAATTGACAAAATCATTAAGGTCTAGAAGTTTGACTAGTGTTATTTCTGTGTTTATGTGTCATGTTTGTTTCTTTTCTAGTGTTTCTTCGTTTTATGACTGAGTTTTGTCTGTGATATGTAATTGTGATAAATTGGGTCTGCACTATAATCACTATGTGAGTCCGTCCATCCATCAATCCGTTAGCAGTTAGTGAAAATATTATGTTCATAACTATTGAACCACGTGGTATATTTTTATCACATTTTACATACATATGCAAGTCAATATTTCCTTACCACTGGCATGTGAAACTACTTTTTTTGATGAACGAGGGTTTGCTGAGCATCAAGTCCAGCCTGTTGTGGTCAGTTAGTTAAAATCAAATTTTGCATACTAATACATTTTATACATTTTTTAACATTAGAGAGACACATGTATGCAAAACTGTGACTAGGCTTCGCCAAGATTTTTTTTCATAATCATAAGACCCTTGCATACGTTGTACAACGTAAGCTAATTAGCCTCATTGTTGCAATGCTACTTTGTTGTGTTGTAGTCCAAGGTTAGGATCAATAGATCTGGTCCTTCTTAGTCTTACTTACTGTGAAATCTGTAAGGTTTGGCTTTGTATGACAGAAAGCTTACAAGTATCTTAGCGTCTAGTTTCTTTTGGTAAAGCTATTCTTGTGGTATGGTTTTCCGTTACGCGAATTTCTATGAGGTATAATTAGAAGTTTGCTTTCGTCACTAGTATCCAATATTTAACTGATGAGTGTACGGGACACTACACCCTCTGTCAAATTAGTGAAGAGACCACTTTGCGCCAACATAAAAACCGAAAAAAGTAGTAGTAATCTCTTCTTAGATCTTGCAGTTCAGCTATCCGAACGTTGCTTCTGTACGAACCCGTTTTCGTACAGAGCCTATTTCAGAACGGCTATCTGTGCACCTTGATAGATATGTTGAAACACTTTATATGGCAACCCGAATTTTAATACCTAGAGTTTCATTCTCATCAATAAGCATTCAACATGGGTCGTGCATATTACTGTCGGTTGGATTTCCTGGTCATATTCGTCATAGTCACTTGTTTTCCTGTCTGTATCATTTTATTTACAACGTGTATATGTAATCTGTTGCGTAACAAAATATCATTTGGGAAGAACATAATAACTTTTTAAGGCCTAACTACGTGGTTTACATACATGTACGTGATATGATGTTTTAGAAGAACATTTGACAGCATTGACATAAAATGCTATTAGCTTTCAACTGACAGAAAACGACTTTAAGTATCATCGGTTCAATAAAATAAATCCCACGTAAGAGGCTAAACACGATAAATACAAACCAAAAACAATTATAGCACAAACAAATTTACATAAACACAATAAAATGTTTTTGTTATGAGTAAAAATGTGGACATCTCAATGTTTACTTCTGAACGAAATTAATCTTTACAGTTACAGTGTTATAGAGGCAAAAGCGAGATGATTGCAAAACTAGAAAGGGCAAAACTTGATATATGAGCCAGTGCATGAGATTTCCAACAATGTGGTATGTGCGACCAGCAAAGCCTCAGACCAGCCTGCGCATACGCGCAGTCTGATCAGAGCCTTTGCTAGTCGCTTGAGTATTCTATGACTGTTAAGCTACTGACTGAACAGCATTTGTAGTTTCTAAGCTTAAAATGAGGCTGCAGAGGCTCGTCTGAGTCTACACATGTCAAAATGCCACATTGTTGGAAATCACATGTCACGGCTCATATCACAAAACCAGGTTCAAACATACAAAAAATACAATAAATGAGAGCAACATTAAACCATCAACTTAAAATATCAGAATATAATAGACAGCCGACAGGGGACTTTAATAGATTAAACTTTCCAAATCTTTGCCCTAGATTCTGCTGTTGTCAAAATCGTATAGCTCGCGTGTAAGCTTCCTAACATATTAAATGTTTCATTACAGGAAAACAATAACACTAAATACTTAACTGCTGTGCGACAAACAGAGCTGAATAACACCACTAGTTACGCCGTGGTGGTCCAAGCCAATGGCATGCAACAGGCACCAACTCACTGATAAACATTTAAGGTCAGAGTCGTCAATGAGCCTAAGGCATGGACCCCATTGTGCAATTAAAGAGCTGAACATAGCTACAAACCGTGATTGGTTTTATAAACGGCAAGTATGCATCCTAAATATAGTAAAAGTAATGGAAGCTTAGATAAGATATTAAAACACTAACATTGCACTGCCAATCAACAGATAATAATTCTGAGAACAAACATTTGCTAATAGATGCTCAATTGACGCATCATGCATAACGTTTTGTGTTGTCTGATAATTTTACATGATTTACTTTACATGGTATATAATGCTTCTGTAATGTGTACCTTCAAAACAATACATGATAGAACAAATGTATTTACATCGTCAAGCATGCCTTCATATGATTGGCAACCTTATGCAGCGTGTCTATCTTAAAACTCTGAGCTTCTGAAGTAGTAATAGCTTAATATACAAAACCGAAACATTTAGGTAGGCCAATTATATTTTATCCTTATAATCTTACAAAGGAAATAAACATATTTATATGATTTGAAGATATCAATAATGACATTTTGGTCCATTTTCAAAATTTCTAGCCCATGCATGCGCTGCACGCAAGAGCCATGTACGAATCAGATCATATAACTTAACAAGTGATTGAGATTTGTCTCTTGACCTCTAACCCTTGACAGATCGATTTAATATATCGAACATCGGTTGATACATAACTTGAGACGAATAATTACTTAATTCCATTTAATGAACCGTAGAATAATGTTCAAAAGCGATTACACTAGCTCCATCGTGAGTTCCAACAACACTTTAATAATGTGAAATAGACAGACCTGATAGTATGTAAAACAACATACTTGGTTTGTTTAAGTCTGTTAACGAGGGCTTATGACAATTGCAGCATCGCTTGTTCCCATTTGCAACAGCTTATAGAAAGCATTATTCTGCTTTCAAATGCCTTATACCAACTGTCCCAAAGGAATTATATGGGAATATCAGAAATATATCGATAAGCAGATAGAAGTACATTTAGCTTATCTTCAGCTATTGTGAGCTATTAATAATGTGCAATTTGGTTCATTAAAAAAAAACGGAAAATAAGTAATACACAAACAGGTCTATTGCACATCGGTTTAAATCCAAACATGTCATTTGTATTTGAATGCACATTTTCTACGTGATGAAGCCTGACTTAATAATAACCATAAACCTTAGCTTGGTGAGAGGTGAGCAAACACCTATCGTCCAACGTGTGAAAAGTAATTACTGTTCAACAGCCACTTTTGTTGCGAACAGAAGGTGCGGTAAACAGCTTGTCACATTTATACCACTATTGTTAACAACTCAAACAAGAACCGCACAGTAAATGCACCTTATGACAGCTCAA
This sequence comes from Loripinus fragilis, assembly GCA_964019695.1. NCBI lineage: Eukaryota > Metazoa > Mollusca > Bivalvia > Lucinida > Lucinidae > Loripinus > Loripinus fragilis. Next base: position 67,224 of record CAXHUL010000150.1, read on the forward strand.
AGACCACGGAACAAATCAATTAACTTTGGGTTATCAAAATTGGTGCTACATGAATATGTATTTATCTGTAAAGATTATTGAGAAACATGATTTGATGTGGGCTCTAAAAATGTCTAGATACGACATGTATTTTTTTCTAAAAATAAGTAACCATGATATATTATTGACAGGACATGAATGAAACCTATGAAACAATTTAAAAGCTATGGGTATCTTTTAAATAGTACGATGACGGACTGGACATTAGACTGAATGACAACCAGGACCTAAGACCAGTGATCATACATTACATAAGTTAAGAAACCTCTATGCGAGCTCATACTATTTATGTTTCAACAGCAGCAGACTCTATGGCGAAGAATCAGCCAATAAAGATATATTTACCCCCTGTAGGCCTCACCTGCTGTCCGTTCTATGGTTGTGATACATTGTTTCTTGTTTCTCCCATTTATTGTGGAAATTTTGTGTTTGTTTCCGATTGTAGTTCTTAGTATCCCATCTAGTTTTGCAATTATCTTGCTGAATAAGAAAGGTCTGGATGATTTTCTTAAATTGTGTTCATGTTGTACTGTGGATGTCTATGCCACTTCCACATGGTGCCGCGGGTTAATGGTCGTTGATTGCAGCATTTCCTGACCATATTCACTCGTTTATTTAAGTATCAACATAACTTACCGTGACTTAAAGTACTCCGATTAGTAATTAATCAAATTACAATTATTTTGGTATTTATTCAATTAAGTAACAATTTCACTTACAATTGTGTTGCTTCGTTATGAGCTAAGTTAATGATTACTTTCAATTACCTTGACATTGTAGTTAATAGCAGCACAAGAACATGCCGTTGTCTACTGCGAAACGTGATCAGATTACCACCTCTAATATTTGAAAGTAAAATACTGCATAAAAAGTACGAGTAACCTTGTTTTTCTAAAATTGATTTATCTGTTTTTATACCATGTTGAAAAAGCAAGTGAAGAAGAATTTCTATAATACATGATACAACTTCAAAATATCACGAAATATATTATATCAGATTTTTCACTGTTATTTGTAATTGTATTTTGATGTCGTGATTCCTTGTGCTTGTATTTTTATTTCGTGATTCCACAGAATAAACTCCAAAATTATGGTTCTAAGCTGTCATCTTCAACTAAATATGATCACCACCTTTACAAGCACTTGAATAGTCTGGAAAAAATGCCTAGTAAATACTTTTAAGCACTCATTGGTCTATTAGTTCCTATTCAGATTAGTTCAAAATTGCATTCAACTTTCTTGAAAACGTTGTAAACCCAAGAAAGATTATACATCTTTAAAATAAGAAACAGCATATTTTTCAGACTTGCATCCTTATGTATCAAAAATTCAAAACTTAAAGTAATTAAAAGTAATTGAAGTTAATTCTTGATTACTCCCGTTTCTGACATTGTAATCATTTCAATTGTATTCACTATAATTAAAGAAATCACATGCAATAACTTTGGAGTATGTAATCGAATCACAATTTATAACAGCAAACGTTTTACATGTAATTATCTCGCGTGCCAGTACCAACAAAATCAAAGGAAATCGACAATTAAAACACACAACACAATCAAATGGTATATATATCCTCACCCAATAGTGTACATGTATACATCAGGATGCATATCAGGATGAGATTAAAGTTGCTAAATATGAAGGACAATCATATGAGGTAATGATATGTATTGCATATACAAAAATGGCATTATTTAAACGTACCTTAACAGCTATTCGGTTGATGGCGAGACTCTGCAAATGCAAAGGTGGTCTGTGCATACGTATCCTAGTCGCATATGCGAATGTGCATGTACTAGTACCAAAATCAAATATGCTGGTTACATTCATTACTGAAATCGATTTACATTTGTTTATAGAATGCCTTGATATGAAGACAGCTTCAACAACAAATACGATTCATGATCACACCAACTATTTGGCATTAACAACTATTGCTTTATAGTGATGCAATTGTCCTGCGAATGATCATGCTTCTTCAACTGTACAGCAAAATTTTAATACAATGCGACGCAAATGCAACGTTAGTTTGATCTATTTCAGAGCTTACAATGGCATTTAGCATGTGACCATCGAGGAACCATTTATTATTTCCCCCTGCATGAGGGTCTGGATGGGGGGGTCTGGTATTCACTATTCATTAAAAAAAATTAGCCCATCATTCATCTCATTAAAATTTTGGGTAATTCATTAAAATAAGACCAATTATTCATTAACAGTAAGAAAGGTGGCAAAGAAATCTGATTATTCACTATTCATTATTTTTTTCTTCAATTCATTAAAAAGGGATTATTATTTATTGTTAGGCCCTCATTATTCACTTTTCATTATTTTTTGGCTCATTATTCACTATTCATTATAAAAAAGGCCATTATTCACTAATCATTATACCCCATCCAGACCCTCTTACATGCTTGTATTTTTCTGCATAGACCGTCTTGAAAAAAAACGTATACATACTTTGATTGAACAAGCAAAGTATGTGTTATCAAATGAATTGCTAGTTGGCAGTTTAACGACAAAATAATCTTCAATAGCAAAAAGTTAACACAAAGAGAATGCTGGCGCAATGAGCGCAACAACATAGAAAAACACGTGTGTGCATCATCTAAAGTGGTCCTGCATCTAAAATGGTCCTGGCATCTATTTTGGTCCCAAATTGCCTCTAAATTGGTCCCGGCTGGCATCTATTATGGCACGCTTAGCAGACTCTAAAATGATCCCCGTTTTATTCATGTGCATCATCTAAAGTGGTCCTGCGTCTAAAATGGTCCCGGCATCTAAAACTGCGCAGAAATATTTAAGTAGGTATGTGTGCATTAGATTATTGTTTCACTTTTATTTACTAATTGACCACAGCATAATAAAACCAACAAACTGGCAATGTGCATCTAGTGAAACATCAGAACAAAAATCAGCACAGTCTGATCACGACAGTGTGTCCGTTTGAATGCACAGTTATTGCGCTTCCTCGCTGCCGGTGTGATCTGATCAGCATATGTTTAGATAGTGTTGTACCGGCGATTACTAAAAACGAAACCTAAAGACGTAGACGAGCAGTCTGGTTTTACTTTTACCTGGTCTGAAACCCCGAAATCAGGTGTTGAAGACAGCTGTGCCATTATCATTATATTCGCTGTGTGAAAGTGATATTATAGTGTAAACAAAATAAAAAGCAGAAAACGTTTATCAGTTCATATGTCGCATAGGTCACTAAACTATCCATTTTATATTCCATTTTTGTTGTTTCGTTGTTGGTTTCAAGGAACAAAATGGTGAAGTTTTTGATTCTTTTTTACTGTTTTTTTGGCGTTGGTGCAGTTCAGGTTTTTGTGTGAATTTTCCGGTATTATAATATAGAATCCTGCCACCCCGTATAATGACCACGGATCCTAAATTATCGATCAATACAGGGTCCGAGAAATAACCTATTCTCATATAAAAGACCTTTCCCTCAATAAAATTTCTGGTCCGGAAAATATCCAACCAACTATATTAAAAAGTTCCCAATTTTATACATATTTTCCCAGAAATATGGTCCTTTGAAAAATGGGACAATCGAATAACTGGATAATATACGATCTGACCAAATGGGGTATTGTTTAACTCAAAATATTCAAATAAACTGAACCGCATCTGTACAAAAGAATTAGAAAATCATGTGCACAAAGCGAATACTCAGATCAGCATGCCTTGGGCATCTGTTGTGTGCGCTGGGTCTTCGCTGTGTGTCCAATGCTCAGATAGATGCTAAAACACAAGGTTTTCTCATACAAAAAAGAGAAGACAAAGATCAGAATGGCCGTATGCCAACTCATGGCGAATGGTTATTGTTTTTAAAAGGTGCGATAAATAATGAATGGGTTAGCTTGGCGCTACTATACCATTTTCTATAGAAATCCATTTTTGCTCAAAGCTGTGCCCAAATAGTGTTCAACTGTCCGCTACCCTTTTGACGATGCACACAAAATGTGAAAAAATTGGCCAAAACGCCTCTGCGATATTGAAATCAGAAAATCTGACTATAGCCGCGCTATAATGTATTTCATGTTGTAAAATATCAATCAAGGTCAATAACTCTGTTACAAATTTATGAAAACGGACCGGTAAAATTCCATCCAAGATCTTGCCAATATAAATACACGTATAAAATTGGGTGTTATTCCATCCATTTGTTCTCACGATATCGCATAGAGACGGAATTCTGATCGGAATCACTCAAGGGCCTTCAGTTACAAGTTGGAGAAAACTGACAGGCAACAATCACAGCTTGTCTGTATCAAAGCATTTGCAAAATTTCGCCAAGTTCTGTGCATGTATTCTGTAGATATTGAGCAGAAACGAAATTAAGACTTCATTTAAGGGCCATAACTGTTATAAGTTAGAAAAACTGGCAGGTAACAATCCCAATATAGATATTGCCAATGTAAATGTACATGTATATATACTCAGCGTCAATGATAAGTAACCAGCATCGAAATTTCCATAATTCGGAAAATACATAATACAGCTCTTTTGCTACATTTACGTTTATGTTTCTGGTCAACAATAAGCTGGTTTGGAGAGATAAAAAAGTTACACCAGCCCTGGAACTATGGTGCACGTGATGCACGTGCATTTTATATTTTTCGCAGTTTTTGATAATTTGAAATTACCATTTCCAGAAGACAACATGCCAAAACATGCCCTAGACATTTTCACTGAAAACGCCACCAAAATTGTTTAGGTTATCCCATTAAACGCAAAAAATGCGGATAAAACTTTAAGTTAGCACCAAAATTTTGCAATTTCCTATACAATGCAATGGAAACTACGGGGGCCGTCAAGGAATGATTATAATGCATTCGGGTGTGATGGATACCGTTTTCAAAAGCGGTGATGCATGGGACTTTATGCTATAAAATTGAGTGTTGAAGTACCCGCAGTTCTTCGTTTAGAATGAACTAAATATTGTCCTATGTTAAGTGTATGGGATTTACTGGTAACTTTTCACTGACGTTGAGTATATAAACATTTGGTGTAATTATCCCCACGCTTTTTTTTTAAAAAAAAAGCGAAGGGGATATTGCAATCGCCTCCGTCCGTCCGTCCGTCTGTCCGTCCGTTATGCTATCTCCTCCTAAACCATTAGACGAAATTCAACCAAGTTTGATGTGTGAGTTATTTACATAAATGGGGCGTGCAACATCAAACTTTTTTTGGCCCCGCCCCCTGGGGCCCTGGGGAGGGGCCAAAAGGTCAAATGTCATTTAATTTCAATTACAAAGTCAATTTCAAAGATTTTTATACCAAACTTTGTGCGTGTTCTCACAAATAAAAGATACAAAACATATCAGACGGGATTTGCATTATGTCACCTGGATCATGCCCAGGGGTGGGACTTTTGGGCGTTGGGGGTACCCAGGAGGGTCAAAAAATTCAAACATGGTCATGTGGCATATCAAATCGACAGGGATGACGAGCAGAACAAAATGCAAGTACAGTTTTCATCCTAGGGTCAAACTGGTGACCTTGGGGGTAAGGTCAAAAGGTCAAATATCATTAAATTTAGACTACCATGTCAATTCTAAGATTTTTATACCATTTTTTTGTGTACGTTCTTATATATAATATTGTAAACATATTGAACAGAATTTAGATTCTGTTGCTGGGGGCATGACCAAGGGGTGGACTTGGGGGTGCTGGGTGGATCAAAAACTTCAACATTAGGATTTGCGATGGCACCCCATCGACTGCGCATTTTAGTTCCAATTTATTCTCAATGTATTGAGGGGAAACAAAAGTCTGACATTAGCAAGGGTCATAACTCTGTTACAAATTTGCGAACTATGACGGGTAACAATCTCAACCTAGATCTTGTCAATATCAATGCACATACAAAATTTTGTAAAATTATATCTATGCGTTCTTGCAATTTTGAGCGGAAACAAAATTCTGACATCAATTAAGGGCCATAACTCTGTTACAAATTAGAGATAAATCATGATGTACAACATGTATAACAACCTCAATCTAGATCATGCCAATATCATTGCATATACCATATTTGGTAAAATTCTATTTATTTGTTCTTAAGATATTGAGCGAAAACTGAAAGGTGAAGTCAATAAATGGCCATAACTCCGTTATAAATTTACGAAAATCACAAATAACAATCCCAACCTACATCTTGTTTTTATCACTGGACATACAAAATTTGGTCAAATACTATCAATCTGAGGGGCATATGAATTCTAGGTGAAATTCTGACAGCAGTCAAGGGACATAACTCTGTTACAATTTTTTGAAAATAATGTGTAGCAAACCCAATCTGGATATTGTCCATATGAATGAAATATACAATTTGATAAAAACTTCTATCAATTTGTTCTCAAGAAATTAAACTGAACGAAATTACGATGGAATGACCAACGGATGGATGGACGGAATGACAGACATCCCAAATCAAATAGGCAACCCCTTTTCATAGAGGATCTATAATTAAAATCAAAGGTTTCATAGTAATGTTATGTCACTTATGAACCTTAGGCTCAAGGTAGCTGAAATCAACTAGAGCCACTAGAAGTTATTTTTTTTTTCTATCCAGAGGCTTAGGGTTAGTACTACTATACAGAAGCAATGTCTCTGCCACCAGAAACCAGTTCTACTTGCCAGAGTCACATTCATTGCTGCTAGAGGCAGTACTACTATCAAGAGTTTCTGTTGTTTTAACAAAATATCAGTACTGTATTATCTGCCGGTAGAGGTCGGAACTACATCCCAGAGTCCCTGTTTCTGCAACCAGAGGTCAGTATTACTATCCACAGTCTCACTCATTGCCACTAAAGATCGTTACTGCTATCGAGAGTCACTATCTTTTCCACTAGAGGTCAGTACTGTTATCCAGATTCCCAGCCTCTATCACCAGAGGTCAATAAAAGTAACTATAGGTCACGAATCTGCTCTTAGAGGTCAGTTATGCTATACAGAGATCCTGTCTCTGCAACTAGAGGTCGGCACTAGTAACCAGAGTCCATAACTCTGCAACTACCCGCCAGTATTAGTATCTACGGTCCCTGTCACTACTATTAGAGGTCAGGTAAATTATCCAGAGTCCCAGTTTCTGCTACTAGAAGCCAGTACTACTATATCCAGAGGTCCTGTCTCTCCCTTAGGAGGTCAATATTAGAGTCATTGCCACTGGAAGTCAGTACTAGTACCTAAGTTACAGTCACTAGTAACCATAATCACGATCTCTGCTACTAGAGGTCAGTACTCGTATCCAAAGTCTCAATTTCTGCTACTAGAGGCCAGTACTAATAATCATTATCACAGTCGCTCCTAAAAGATGTCATTTCTAGCATTCATAGTTTCAATCTCTGCTGCTAGAGGACAGAATAGGCATCGATAGTCCCAGACTCAACCAATAGAGGCCAGTGATTTTATCCAGTGTCCTAGTAGTTGCTACAAGAGGTCAGTATTTTAATCCATAGTCCAAGTCTCTGCTCTGTACCCTAGTCAATGTCTCAGCTACAAGAGGTCAGTACTAATATCAATAGACCCAGCCATGGCTACTAGAGGTCTGTAATGGTATCCATAGTTCCTGTCATTGCCACTAGAGATCAGAACTAGCATCCAGAGTCCTAGACATTGCCACTAGATCAGAACTAGTATCCACAGTCTCTGTCACAGCCACTAGAGATCAGTGCTAGTATTTAGACTCCCAGTCATTGCCACTAGAGGTCAGTACTATCATCCAGAGTCCTGGATATTGCAACATGAAGTCAGTACTTGTATCTAGAGTCCCTTTCATTCACACTTAATGTCAGTAAAAGTATCCAGAGTCCCTGTCATTGCCATAAGAGATCAGTATTAGTATCCAGAGTCCTAGATATTGCCAAAAGAGGTCAGTACTTGTATCAAGACTCCATGTCATTGCAACTAGAGGTCAAAAAATATCTGGAGTCCCTTCCATTGCGACTAGAGGTAAGTACTAATTTTAGAGTCCCAGTTATTGCTACAGGAGGTCAGTTAAAATGCCCAGAGTCCCTGGCAATGCAACTAGAGGTCAGTAAAAGTATCCAGAGCTCTTTTATTTCCACTTAAGACCAGGGTCAGTATCATGGGTACGTTTCATTGCCACTAGAGGTCAGTAAAAGTATTGATGATCCCTTTTCTGCATCTAGAGGTCAATCCTAATATCCAGAGTCCTAACCATTCCAGTTAGAGTTTAGTAAAAGTATCCAGAGTCCCCATAATTGCCACTTAATATCAGTCAAAGTATCCAGAGGCCCTGTCCTTGCCAATAGAGATCAATTTCAGTATCCAGAGTCAACGAAATTGCCACTGTGAAGCCAGTACTCGTATCTTAAGTCCCATTCATTGCCAGTAGAGGTCAGTTAAAGTATCAAAAGTCCTTCTCGTTGCCACTAGAAAACAGTACTAGTATCCAGAGTTCCTGTAATTACCACTATAGGTCAACAAAAATATCCAGAGCCCCAGTCATTGGCATTTGTTTGCTATAAAAGTATTCAGAGTTTCTGTTCTTGCCATTTGATATTAGTACTAATATCTAGAGTCCCTATCATTGCCACAAGAGGTCAATAATAGTATCTAGAGTTCCTATCATTGCCATTAAAGGTCAGTACAAGTAGCAAGAAACCCTGTTATTGCCACAAGAGGCCAGTAAAAGTATCCAGAGTCCCAGTCATTGTCACTAGATGTCAGAACTAGTATTCAAAGTCCCTGTTACTGCCACTAGAGGTCAGTATTGCTGTCCAGAGTCCCAGTCATTGCCACTAGAGTTCGTAAAACAGTGTCCAGAGACCCAGTCATTGACAAAGTAGGTCAGTAAAAGTATCCAGAGTCCCAGTCGTTGTCACTAGATGTCAGAACTAGTATTCAAAGTCCCTGTCACTGCCACTAGAGGTCAGTATTACTATCCAGTGTCCCTTTCTTTGCCACTAGAGGTCAGTATACTATCCAGAGTCCCTATCGTTGCAGGCGAAATCAGTACTAGTACCTAGGAACTCAGTAACTGACAACAGAAGTCATTTAAGGTACCCAGAGTCCCTCACCTTGCAAATAAAAGTCAGAACTAGCATCCAGAGTCCTGGATATTGACACTAGAGGTCAGCACTTGTATCCAGAGTCCCCGTCATTGTCACTGAATATCAGTAAAAGTATTGAAAGGCCCTGTCATTGCCACTAGAGTTCAGTACTAGAATCCAGAGTCCCTGTCATAGCCACTAGAGGTCAGTACTTGTATACAGAGTCTGGTTCTTGATACTAGATGTAAGTTAAATTACCCAGAGTCCCTTTCATTACCACTAGATGTCAATTCTAGTATTCAAAGTCCCAGTTATTAGAAAAGAAAGTCAGTTAAAGTATCCAGAACCCCTGTAAATGCAACTAGAGATCAGTATTGTATTCAGAGTCCCAGTCGTTGTCATTAGAGGTCAGTGAAAGTATCCGGAGTCCATGTAAGTACCGCTAGTCGTCAATAAAAGTATCCAGAGTCTCAATCATTGTCAATAAATGTCATAACTAGTATTTAATGTACCTGTCACAGCCACAGAGGTCAGAATTACTATTCAGAGTCCCTGTCATTGCAACTGGAAGTCAGTAAAATATCCAGAGTCCTTGTCATTTCACTAGAGATAAGTACTAGTATCCAGAGACCTTATCATTGCATCAGGAGATCAGATCCAGTATCTAGGGTCGCAGTAATTGCCAACAGAAGTCATTTAAAGTATCCAGAGTCCCTGTCCTTGCCACTTAAGGCCAGTACTAGCATCCACAGTCCTAGACAAAGCCACTAGAGTTCAGTACTAGTATCCAGAATCCCTGTCATTGCCAGTGGAGGTCAGTACTTGTATCCAGAATCCGGTTCTTGATACTAGAGGTCAGTAAAATATCGAGAGTCCTTCATAACCACTAGATGTTAATGCTGGTATCCATGGCCCAAGTTATTTCAGTATCCAGGTTTGCAGTCATTGCCACTAGAGGTCAGTTAAAGTATCCAGAGTCCTTATCCTTGCCACTCAAGGTCAGTCTTAGAATGCTGAGTCATAGGCAAACTCCTAGACCTTATCATTGCATCAGGAGATCATATCCAGTATCTAGGGTCGCAGTATTTGCCAATATAAGTCATTTAAAGTATCCAGAGTCCCTGCCCTTTGCCACTTAAGGCCAGTACTAGCATCCACAGTCCTAGACATAGCCACTAGAGTTCAGTACTAGTATCCAGAATCCCTGTCATTGCCACTAGAGGTCAGAACTTGTATCCAGAATCCGGTTCTTGATACTAGAGGTCAGTAAAATATCGAGAGTCCTTCATAACCACTAGATGTTAATGCTGCTATCCATGGCCCAAGTTATTTCAGTATCCAGGTTCGCAGTCATTGCCACTAGAGGTCAGTTAAAGTATCCAGAGTCCTTATCCTTGCCACTAAAGGTCAGTCTTAGAATGCTGAGTCATAGGCAAAGTCCCAGTCAATGACACTGGAGGTCAATAAAGTATCCAGAGTCCCTGCCCCTTCCACTAAAGGCCAGTACTAGCATCCAGAGTCCTAGACATAGCCACTAGAGGTCAGTACTTGTATCCAGAGCCTCTGTCTTTGCCACTAAATATCATTAAAAAAACGAGAATCCATGTCATTGCCACTTGAGTTCAATACTAGTATCCAGAATCCCTGTCAGTGCCACTAGATGTCAGTGCTTGTATCCAGAGTCTGGTTCTTGATACTAGAGGTCAGTAGAAATATCCGGAGTCTGGTATCAATAGTCCCAGTTATTCCCAAAGGAGGCCAGTTAAAGCATCCAGTAGTCCAAGTCATTGTCATTAGATGTCATTAAAAGTATCCAGAGTCCCTGTAATTGCCAATAGAGGCCAGGGTCCCAGTCATTGCCACTAGAGGTCAATTAAAGTATCCTGAGTCCTAGACATTGCAACTAGAGGTAAATAAAAGTATACAAAATCCCTGTTCTTGCCACTAAAGATCAATAAAAGTATCAAGAGTCCCAGCAATTGCCACTTGACGTTAGTATTTGTATTCAAAGTCCCAGTCATTGACAATAGAGGTCGATTAAAGTGTCCAGAGTACTTAAAATTGCTACTAGAAAACAGTCCTAGTATCCAGGGTCCCGGTCATTGCCACTAGCGGCCAGTTAAAGTAGGCATTGCAACTAGAGGTTAATAAAAGTATATAAAATCCCCGTGTTTTTGCCACTAGATATCAATAAAAGTATCCAGAGTTCCAGCAATTGCCACTTGAGGTCAGGACTCAAAGTCCCAGTCATTGCCACTAGAGGTCTGGGTCAGTATCCAAGTTTCCTGTCAGTGCCACTAGAGGTCAGTTAAAGTATCCCGAGTCCCTATCCTTGCCACTAAAGGTCAGTCTTAGTATGCTGAGTCCTAGGCAAAGTCTCAGTCAAAGTCCCAGTTATTGACACTAGACACTAGAGGTCAATAAGAGTATACATAGTCCCAGTCATTGCCTATAGTTGTCAGTATATGTATCCAGGAACTTTGAAACTATTAGAGGGTCACTGAATAAGCCTAAATGGCAGAAACTAGCTAGTCTGGCCCAGGAAATATGCACACTCTAGTTTCAGTTCTTTGGTGCAGTCTTTGCTTCCAACGGATATCCTTTTAAGAACATATTTAACTTCACTACAGCTGGTGACTGGGACTGTGTGGCGGCGGTAGAACGTCTCCCTGCCCTTCACTATAGTGTAGATTTTATTTTCTTGTCCTTTGGGATCATGGGTTTCATTGTGGAACTTTGAAACTATTAGAGGGTCACTGATGAAGCCTAAATGGCAGAAACTAGCTAGTCTGGCCCAGGAAATATGCACTCTCTAGTTTCAGTTCCCTTTTAAGAACATATTTTCTGCCTTTGCCATTAGATGTACGTATTAGTATCTGATATCTGGAGTCCCTGTCATTGTCACTAGAGGTCAGTACTAGTATCTAGTACCAAGAGCCCCTATCACTGCCATTAGAGGTCAGTACAAGTAGCCGAGGTCCCTGTAATTGCTAATAGAGGCTCATACAAGTATGCAGACACTAGAATCAGTTCTAGTATCTAGAGTCCTCATCATTTCCAAAAGTGGTCAGCAAAAGTATCCAAAGTCCACATCATTGTCACAAGATGTCAGCAAAAGTATTTAGAGTCCCTGTCATTGCTACTAGATGTCAGTAAAATACCTGAATACCCAGTTATTGTCGCTAGAGGTCAGTAAAGTATCCAGAGTCGCAGCCTTTGCACAAGAGGTCAGTAAAAGTATTCAGAATCCAAGTCATTGCAACTAGAGATCAGTACCAGTATCAAAGTCCCAGTCATTGCCACTAGAGGTCAGTCAAAGTATGCACAGTCCCAGTCATTGCCACTAGAGGTCAGTCAAAGTATCCAGAGTCCCTGCCATTGCCAGTAGAGGTCAGTACAAGTATCAAGAGTCCAAGTCATTGTCAATAAAGGTCAGTTCTTGTATCTAGAGTCCCAGCCAATGCAAATTAATGTCATTTAAAGTACTAAGAACCCCTGTAATTGCCAATAGTTGTCAGTAAAAATATTAAGAGTCCCTCTCATTTTTGAGAGAGGTCAGTAAAACTATCCAGAGTCCCAGCCATTGCCACTAGATCAGTAATTGTATCCAGAGTCCCTGTCATTGCCAGTGAGATCAGAACTAGTATTCGAAGTTCTTTCTTCGCCACTAAGGCCAGTAGTAGCATCCAGAGTCCCGGTAATTTCAACTTAAGGTATAAAAAGTATCCACAGTCCCAGTCAATATCCATTGAGGTCAGTAAAAGTATCCAGACTCCCGTCTTTTGGCACGTAAGGTTATTATACGTATCCAGAGTCCCAGTCATTGCCTCTAGAGGTCAATAAAAGTATCCAGAGTCCTAGTCATTGCCACAAGAGTTTAGTATAAGCATCAAAAGGCCTTGTCAATGCCAATAGAGGTCAGCAAGAGTATCCAAAGTCCCTTTCATTGTCACTAGATGCCAGTACTATTATCCAGAGTACCCTTCATTGCCACCCTTGGGGTGGGTACTAGTATCTTTATCCCTAGTTTTTGCTACAAGAGGTCAGTACTAGTATCATGAGTCCCTGTCATTGCCACTAGAGGGCAGTACTAGCATCCAGTGTCTCAGTCGTTGCCACTAGAGGTCAGTTAAATATCCAGAGTCCCTTTCATTGCCACTAGAGTTCAGTACTAGTATCCAGAGTCCCAGCAATTGCCACTGGAGATCAGTTCGAGTATCCAGAATCCCAGTCAATTCGACTAGAGGTCAATTTAATTACCCAGAGTCGCACACATTGTCATTAGAGGTCAGTAAAAAAATCGAGTCCCTGTCATTGCCACAAGTTGTCAGTAAAAGTGTCTAGAGTCCCTGTTATTGTCACTAGCTATCATTCCTAGAATCTAGAGTCCCTTCCATTCGACTAAATGCTAGTACTAGTATCCAGAGTCCGCATCTCTGCTACAAATGGACTGTACTATTAACCAAGGATGTAGTCACTTCTACAGAGTATCAATTCCTTGTTGCAATTACTGCTACAGGCGATCATTATAAGTATCCATAGTCCCAGGTTATACCACTAGAGGTCAAACCTAGTACATAGAGTCCCTGTTTTTGCCACTAGAGGTCAGTATTGGTATTCTCAGTCCCTGTCACTACTACTAGAAGCCAGTCCGAATATCCATAGATTCAGTCTCTGATACTAGTGATCAGTATGTGTATCCGTATTACCAGTCTCTGATAGTTTCCAAAGCCAAAGTCTCTACTGTTATAGGCCAGTACTAAATCTCTCATACTAGATATCAGTACTACTCTACTCTCTATATTTTATTTATGATGAAGCGTTGGATGTTAACATTCGTATGCGCTATATAATGTGCAATATGACCCAGTAAAAGAACATGATTCGTACTAAGTTATATGTTCTTATACTCATTTCTTTTCATTTGCTTCCGTTTACGGAGGTTGCACGTTTAATGGTTCGGTTATGCACCAGTCATTTGTATCCCCCACCCCCTTAGGGCCGGGGAATAGCGAGGCTTTTTACTTTTCAATTGTCAAAGCCCTGCTAAAAGCCCTGCACTGCGGGGCCAAATTTGTGGTAAAATCCCTGCTAAATGCCCCCGCCCCGGGGTTGACAATAATGACTTTCAAAAAATGACCTAAATCATTTTGAATAAGCTTTCCATCTTTTCCCCTCTCCCATGGTGGTGTCACATGAAACGCTTCAGTTGACCCAGTGGTCTCAGAGAATGTACAACTATATTGTGCAGAGAATAACACAGAAATATAAGAGGTATCGACTAGAAACTTCACTGGTAGATATATATCGACGAGGAGAAGTACAGTGTACAAGAACTGTACCTCTCTTTTGAATAATTTAGGAGTTATTGCCCGTTGTAATTTTTCACACTTAATTGTGTCCGAAGCATAACACAACAACTACACGTATGACAGGTATCAACTTGAAACTTCAATGGTAGATAGATTTCAATGAGGAGAGATACAGTCTACAAAGATCCATAACACTCTTTTGCATAAATTAGAAGTTATCGTCCTTTGTTATACTTAAATTGTGTCCAGAGCAGAACATACCACTATTAGTGATATCAACTTGCAGCTATTGAACAACCGTATATTTGGGGGTATCTATCGTTTCTACCGATTCTATTGATTTCTGAATCCATAGAAAGGTGAGGGGGGGTCAGGAGATCCGGACCCCCCCCCCCCCCGGAAAATTACAAGTGTTATAGGTTTCTTTAGGAATAAGTATGACGACCTCCACACCCCATCCCTACCCCACAGCGTCTAAAATCTTGGACTCCCAAACCCTCCCTCCTTGGAAATTTTCCATGAAGTTCTTTGGAACATTCTGTAAAAAGTAAGTAAAAGACGACTAAAGCATCAGTCAGGCTTGGGCCTTGCCCTCCCCAAGTGATACGATAATTCTTGACCCGCCCCTGCCCGAGAACATGCGAATCGACCACCAAGTTGCATCCCTTTTGGTTAGGTAGATGTTTAGGTGCGCTGTAAAGAGGACCTTTTAGACAAGCCCTATTTAAACAGGACATTAAAACCCCGGCACACACACGGCACTGCGGGAACATATCGTAGGTTTAATCCCGGCACTTAAGCCTCGCTATGTCCCCGGTATCCACGGGCCAAAATTGGCGGGCTGAATTATCTCATATTTAATTCAATGCGGATTCAAGCCTGTGCGCACGAGGCATGAATACACGGAGTTGTCTCAAATGGAATTTCATTTTTGCGTTCGATATTTAAAATAAAACGGCATGTGCGTTAGATAGGGCGCGGGGCTACCCAAATCCTGCAAAACACACACACGAGCGCGCACGCGCGCACTCACGCACGCACGCACACAAATGGCTTGTGTCCTGGCTATTTTTTTATTTTTGCGGTGGAAGCCGTTTAAAATGAAAAACTATAAGTTTGCATATATTTACGTTTAGCGCTCAGGACCATTTTAGAGTCTGCTTAGCGCACCATAATAGATGCCAGTCGGGACCAATATAGAGGCTGGTCGGGACCATAATAGATGCCAGGACCAGTTTAGATGCCAGGACCATTTTAGATGATGCACACACGTGAGAGCTATCGAAACAACAAGAACACTGAAGGATAGCATATCAAAATACGCAGATCAGAAAGTCAAAATTAAGTTTTCATTTCATCACTGTTGTCGTTTGAACTCCAAATTAAAGTGTATGATTTAAAGTCATCTGACGTTGCTTAAATTTTCGAGTCTGGATAATAAAAGAAAATACAAAGTTTACTAGTCAATATTTGCATTGTCTATACCACCACACTAGTACCAACTCTAAATCACAGGATAAACTGTCAATAACATCATATTGGCAGGCTATCACTTCGTCCAAATTACATGAAAACTTATTCCTATCTACGTATTACCATCACTGAACAATGAATATAGGCGTGAAGTAAGTAAACAGTTGATGGGTAGAAAAACGCTTGTTCATTGAAGACATGTTACGTTATCGGTTTACATTGGAATTTCCTCAATGATGCAACTACAATGTGTACCAAAACATATGATACTAAAAGAATACTTATGAAGTAATATGTCCACTGTCATTGACTCGTTACAATATGTCAAGCTGCTATTCACTATTAAAATACCTGTCACTATATGGCAAAGTGTATACATTTGCATGACAGCTATATCACCAAATACGATTTCTGAAACTGCAAATTTGAAGACCTGTTACTTGCACTTTTTTTTATCTTAATATACATGAATGTCTTTACTTACTTTGTTTAATTTCCCAGTCATCACCTACGAGCATGCCAAGGCGGTTAGCCACATACCTGTATTTCTGGATAGGCTTACACCTGAGCGTTTATTACATGAGTGCTGGGGATATGCATGCCCCGGGATGCATGCATATTTTATATCTAAATGTTTACATAGTCTCACACTAATTCATTTGATATCTTAGTTTGATTTGTTTGATCTTTAATATATCAATGGCAGTCATGTGACATTATGACGTAAGTTGCAGAAATTAAAGTGTCGCTTGTGGAAAAAAAACTCTTAACCCTCATTAAAATAGTATGCACATCAAATACTCCTAGTATACCACATTGAATAACTAAAGCTGTAAATGTTAAGTGGGTCCATAGCTGGTGCTTCTTTTTTGGGTCCTTTCTTGTTTATATTTCGCGTTTGTCTTTATTATACTGTCTGGTCTGTTCATTGCGGCCTAGTGATCACCTGCTGGGAAAGGACTGATCTCTTGACTCCCTTGTGTTTTATATTTCCTTGTGTTTTGTCACTTCCCTTTATGGTGTCGGACGTGGTACTTGAGTATCGATTCCTGGTCGTTGCTTTCTTCTTCAATTTTATGTTTAAGTCTGAAGAGAGGTATAACTCCCTCAGTTATTTATGGAATCCTCTGAGGCTTCATGTACCAACTTCTCAGCCAAAATCAGTATACTAAAATCAGAAGAGTATTTCTCGAATACTTGAAGGGATAACAAACCAAAATTAATTTGCCTCTCAACAACTTGTGAAAAATATTAAGAAATAAAACCATTGTATCATACTTGCGCATCGTCGAGAAAACTATTGGCTTTGGGGTTTGCGACTATCTAAGGCCTACATGTAACCAACCTGCTTAACTCAAGCCGCCAACCACATGAAGCTAGCATCTAACATTCTGAAAAAGTTGTGGATATTGGGGGGAGGTCATCGCAAAAATGAACTATTTTTTTTGTTATTTCTATGCATTTTATGGTCTTTTCTTAAGGTCAATGTACATAATGGGGCTATTTTTGGGGGTTGCTTAAATTTCAAATAATTATTTTGGTATGTCGGATATTCCTGATTTTTATTTAGGGTAAAACAGTAGATGCTTGGTCCAAGCCTACGTAGCAAGAAATAATTAGAGTACCCCTACATCTCGGGCAGCAAACTTTGTGCGATGATGCTTTTAAATCCATACCAGTGGCTGTAGACTGGTTCCAGTCCTTAAAACATTTTTCATCAATGTGTCATATCATAACCTTGTAGCTAGTCTGACTCTGATGGCTATGTTTTAAAACAGAGCCATCAGAGTTAGACTAGCAACAAGTATATGATATGACACGTTGATGAAAAATTGTTTTAAACAGGGCCATCAGAGTAAGACTAGCTACATGTATATGATATGAAACATTGATGAAAATTGTATTAAGGACTGGAACCAGTCTACAGTGGGTGCGTTTACTGTCTGTTCTAAGGTAGTGGGTCTATTGTGAGTGCTTGATAGAGTGTGGTCATGTTAGCTGTGTCCTAGCTAGTTTGACAATCAACTCGCTGAGGACGATAAAAGGCTGTTTGCTATAATCTAATTTTAATAATGTTTTCATGTGTGTTTGTCTGTTTTTGTTTGTTTGTTACTAACGGAGTCTGTTGTTTTTGGCATTGTAGTATGGCCGATGCTTTTTTCTGTGATCTTTGCTGATGTTTAAATCAGACACCCTAAAATAACGACGAAGGAGGGGCTTAAAACCGTACTCTAACTTCCTATTTTAGTTAAACAGCGATGTAGGCGGGAACTTCCTAAATAGCGACAAATTAACCCGTAGGTAAATGAAATATAATTGACAGCTTAGGCTGGATGCTGGGAGGAGCGAATGTTAAATTTCGCCAGGTGTCAGTAACACGTGTTTACTTGCGCCTGCGCCATGCTACAAGCTAAATAAAGGATTTTTCCTTGGCTTTCTGTTTAAACCGCTCGGTGGGCTACGCCCACTCCGCGGTTTAAACAAGAAAGCCTCGGAAAAGTATCCTTTATCTATTACTTATTTCCATACTCATGTGTGTCGTGTCTCACGTGTATTGTGTAAAAAGACGAATAACAGAGAGATTAATCGATTCTAAGCATTACACGTAACAATTGTTTATTCACAGTTCCAGGAAACCACCATTAGAGGGTTTCTATGTTTAGTAAAGGTCTAACGCGTATAATTGACGCCTATTACCATTTTACAGGATAATCGTTATTCTCCGATATTCGTCTTGTTTATGTCAATTACAGAAGTCAATCCTAAAAGTAACAAAAGGATGGTCGAAGATTTAATGCGGCAATAGCCTAACAGAACATCACTATCCATAATTAAAACTGTACTTTGGTGGAAATGTGTCTTGTTTAGGGCCAATTACGCACAGTGACAATGACGATAACAAACAATTGACATAGAAAGAAAAAATATCCTTACCATTTCCTTTCAGTCATTGTTGTACATTCGTTGCATACCTACAGGTTCAATTTGCTTTATAAGTATTATAGACTAGCAGCGTAATTCCTGACAGAATAGCAAATACATAAATGTGTGAATTAAAAGGGGGTAAAGTTACTCAGAGTGTGCGCAAATTGAGGGTCTGTCCTTCATAATTAAGCTAGAAGATAATGTTGTAAATATTCAAACTACAAACTGCCATCCCCGCCACAATTGGTGGTGATCTGCGTAGCCTAACATTAATAATGCATGATCAGCCATCTAGTAGGGGTTAAGTTTTTTTTATTTTTTTTCCTGAACTGTCACACGCGTGCATATTATAAACAGACGAGTTGAGGTGCATTTGGCAGGTTATGTGGATCTTTGAGACATCAATTGCTGCTCGCATAAGCGATAAGTAGCATAATATCTTGCTGACTTGGTTGCAGTTTGCTCATAACACATTCACGCTTTTGTCAATTAAGGTTAACAGTATATCAGTAATTTGGAGACTTCTAGGTCTACGTAAATTCAGGGAGTTTCATCCGAAATTAGCTGTATAGCACTGATGCCATGCAATAAGCTACAAATATCTCTGCCAAAGTGGCACTTAGTAACCCATCTATTTCGCGAGCCCCGTCGAGCCATAAAGTTTTATTTTTAAGTTTTAGGGACCAAGGTATGCATATTGTGATAATGGCACTTTCACTTTCAAAATACCTATGTTCGAAAAACAATATATACAGCATGAAGACAGTCATGTGTACCCAAGAGCTCACACTGCCTGGTCGTACAAATATGTTTCAAGATCTTCAATGCCATCTTCTATTTGACTCACTAGGGACACTTAATTTGGTCACGACTGGTCACGAAGCTCAAAATCTGTGTACTTTTCCGGCTTTTCTGGATAACCCAGTCCACAGAAATGTCTACTTTCTAAAGCAGTTTCGCATCAAGCAGCAAAAGTTCTCAAAATCATATCACTGTAAACTAAAACTACAAAGCCTAAACTTTCTGATCATGGTATTTGCATCCTTTTATATTCATGCACAGTGAGCATTTATTTTTCAGTGACAAAAAATGGTTTAACGGATGCCCTCCATATTGCCGGGTGCAATGTAAATGTCCATCTGTTTTCTAATTGGTAGAATTTTTTCAACCAATCGGAGTAGTACAGTACCGCAGCCAATAGTGATGGTATACCTCTATCAAAACATTTCTAGGTCAATGATAAACATGATAGGTTAGTCAAAATTTATACAAATTGTTCTGGTCCCATGATCAAGAAGGCCTCCATTCCCAGATATACAGGTATTAAAAAAAACTTGAAAATCTTCTACAGAACCAGAAGGCCAATGACCTTGTCACTTTGTATGTAGCATTGGGAATGAGGGCTATACCAAGTTTGTAAAAATTATTATTCTGGGTGGACCTTAACCTACTTAACGGCATGGTAAAATTTGATTCCTAAATTGCATTTATTTGGAAAAAATCCGGAAATAATGATTTTTCCATAACGCATGCTATAGAACCACTGTAGTCGAACAGCGCAGTCGTCGCGGTTGGCTGCAGTCGACGAGGGCACAGAATACCGATACAGCGCCTGGGCTATGCAATAAAGGTGCTTATTTCCTTTAAAAGAGGATGGTTTACTTTCTGGAATTTATGCTTTCTTTAGATACACATGGTTTTGTATATCGGGTATTCTGGCCAAGTGATTTGGTCATTTATTGCAACATATTGCTTGAATTTAGACCCTAGACTTCTGGTACAATACCCTCGACTACTCAAAAGTTGCGTACATCTACCAAACCGTGTGCATCTCCGCAATTAACTAACAGCATACATGCAACACATTTTATTCATACACTTATTCGTATTCTTCATTATGTGATGCCAATTAATCATAACTAATGACTTACATAGCGTACATGTACTCATTTCAGACACATAAATTCCCAATGGCAAGCCAGAAATCGGCTGATTATCAGATACTTACACATGCAGCTAGTTTTCGAAGTTAAAGGCCTCAATTGAGCCAGAATGGACAACAATACGTGTGTAATAATTACTAATGAAAAAAACACACTCCCATTTATGGTAAAACAAAATATGTTTCAATAATAAGCCTTAGTTGATCTTGACCTATTATGATTTAATCAAGGAGATCAGGTTAAGCGCTATAGGACCTTCAGATCCTCTAGTTTGTTCATATGCTTAAGGGTGTGTATGTGTGTGTGTGTGGGGGGGGGGTAGTTATGGAACACTCGTAGACTTAAACTTCTTGATGTGGTGAACCCTTCAACCTTATTGCTATAAAATCATACCTGGTTGGCAGCGATGCGCATTTTCTTTAAAAAAAATACAAAACAGCATTTCTAACAATTCACTTCATTTTTGATCGCCGCATACAGTGTGGGACAAAGCATGTGGGTAATTTGGCATTTTATGTGACAGAAACATTGTAGAAACTCCCTTCGCATCCGACGTTAGGAATAATACAATGCCTCTTTCCAATCATCCAATTGCACACAACGCCTTTGATACACGGTAGACTACCCTAGTCGTGGCATCCTTTGACACCCCAAGCGTAACTCAAATCACTAAACAATAGGGCCCTGTCGCATAGTACCCCAGATTCAACAGAACATGCATCAATGGAGTGAGTGCCTTGCTATGTCTTGCGGCCAAGACGATGTGTGGACGAACCCAGTTAACGTTGCCACGCGCGGCTCCAGAGGAGGGGGGCATGGGGTCCGGACCCATCCCCTGTAGAGTCACAAGTTCTTAAGGTATATATAGGAATATGCAATTGGATTCCCACCCCCAGGGTAAAGTTGCCCTCCCCCCCCTCCTGGAAATGTTGGACCGCCCTCCTCCATTTAATATTGGAAAGTTATAGTTAAATGACAGTTTATTTTGAAATGCACTCCCCCTGCAAAATGATTTGAGGACTTACAAAACAAATAAAGAAACAAAACAAACGTCAGAGCTTTTCCTGTCAGTCGGGCTTGGAACCCTCCCCCCACCCGCAAAACCCGACGAAAATTCCTGGATCCGCGCATGTATATACGTTATCGTGGTGGTAGAGAAACGATATCGCTCATAAAAACCTTCTGCGTGTCGTTGTCTTCGCAGCCTCACCAATATTGTTTCTCTTGTCCAGACGTTCGACATTTTTTACATTTTCGTACATCGATATGCCCAAAGGTTAAATCTTAACTTTAAGGTAGGCTCGCTGCTACCTTAAATATTTAAGTATTTTGTCGAGATAAGGAGACAGTTAAGATAAGCAAATAGAACTATGGCCGACTTAACAGGTAAGTTGTGGTTCTTGATCACCTAGATAATCGATAAGTCAATTGTCCCCCTTACACCGCGGCGACTATATCGCGAAATCGATTGTATCTGAGTCCAGGTATCCATGGTAGTTGTCTGGCATTGAGTGTATAGTATACTTAAGGACTTTGAAAACGCATCACCCAGATTAAATCCTTTATTTCACAAACCCTGAGAATGTCAGCGAGATAATTGTTATTGCATACCATAGTCTGACTACCTTGTAGTGTGTCCTAGAAAATTCATGGCTTTAACTTTACTTTAAGATATTGAAAAAGTATCCGTTTTAAGACAGGGGTGGTCGAATTTGAAGGACACAAATTCAGATGCAACTTAACACGCGTGAGTTTTGATTCCTGTCTCAACAGATTTGCATCTTTTGCTTCTTTCACAATAGCACATTCATCATTGAAAGATAAAAAATGAATTGACAGTTCGGTATGCTCAAATTTACAGCCCTTTAAAAACACCGACATACCCCACCCACGATGATTACTATAGTCAAATAATAAAATTCAACGTCTTACGCCTTTAAAAGTTTCGATTTTTTACGTCCGGTTTTATTGGAAGAGGCTAAGGGCATACACAAATGACAGATTATGCATAAGTTACGCTTGTATCACGTATCTTTTGCATTGTGCAAGTGACGTTAACGTAAATTTTTAAGACGTTCTCGACCACATGACAGCATAACTCCTGCCATGATAAACATCAAAACGTCTTCCCCACATGACTGCCAGTGTATGTAGTCAATATCAGTAATGAAAGCGTGCATAAAGGTAACTTATGGAGATGTTTCTAAAAAGGAGCCATAAATTGATAATCAAATTTGACGTTAATTTTCGAAATATTGAAGTTATCAATTACTTTTAATTAGAAAAAGTCTATAAACTCTTTTGGTGATATGGTGTCATACACGCCACAGTTTAAACATAAAACTAATCAAAAAGCTTCATTTATCTGTGCAGAAAGGTGCTGGATGCTGTATGTACCCATGTGACGTCATCAGCAGCGTCGCGTGATAGTGCAGCCATATAATAGACTGATGCATACCAATTCTGGGATGCACATTAAAACCTGCGAGTACCTTTTCAATCGCATATACGGTTTGCAAGAAAAGTGCAATAATATGGTGATGCATTTTCAAAGTCCTCTAGTATATTTGCTGTATAGTTTTGTGCTGACGAAAGAGGTCTAAGAGGGTACCCGATTTCATTTATGTTACATAAATAGTTCAAATTGGAGTATGCATGCTCAACTAATTGAAATCAAGAAAAAGACTTTTCATCTCCAAATGTAAAACATGTTTGTCCACTATTCGTGTGTTCTGAATTGAGTACATGAGCACTTAAGTACTGAATTTCTTAATGTTCAGAAAACATAATATGGGCCACTGTCTTGCGGGGTTTTGCGAACAACAAATGCGCTGACCAGCCTGCGCATCCGCAGTGATTTAGAAATAACACAGCTTCACCAAACAAGACCGTCGGCGGCGGTTTGGTCGCTCCAGCCATGACCACTTTTTAGGCCAATAAGGTTTTAACAGGGCCACTTTTTTTGGTCAGATGTGCTTAATTGGTCTGGTCTGGTCTGGTCATTTTTTTCAGTTTCCTCTAGACTTTTTAATGCGGTGTTTTTTTCATGTTTACCCGTATCAGTATTGTAGATGCGCAGCTTGATTTGGGTCTTCTCTCGGTATAGGTCTTGATAAGAGGAAATCCAGCATAATATTGTTCCAACATTTTAGCATTTGCTTTGAGCGCTCAAAAGAACCGTCTCATTGAGACCATTCTTTGAGTACACGTACCCACAGTATTTGTATGTTCAGGTTGAAAAACTGAGAGTAGGTAAGCGGATAATTACTCAGGCTTAATTTATCAAAAATAATCAGATAACGAATTATCAGAAATGTGGCAAGCTCGATCCTTATCTGGATCCACACTGTACACTTTTTTTCGAAAATAAAATCAGCCAACATCTGTAAAGACTCGGACTGGGTCCGAGGTAAAGAACGTTGAGTTTGACAAAAAAGTTCTGATAAGCGTCTTCGCTTCAAGTTAAAAAACATAATACAGGATTATAACGCAGTCAAAATTAATGAGAACAGTCGCTTTAGGCCAAATCCTTATCAGCTATGTTCACACTTTTAACGCAGATGAGCGAACTCCCACTGAGTTCCCGCTGTGTCAATAAGATGACCACATTATAAAACGACTGCATGATTTTATGTTTCAGCTCTCCAACAGCGAACATTAATCAGGCCAGTCTGTGCATATATTACATGCTCATCGCAGTTTCTTGTGTTCACTGTCAGATGCTACTGTTAAGCATGAATTCTCAGAACAACATATGCTCATAGTAAATTATCTGCGCAGTCTGATCAGTCCCATTGCTGTTTACTGTTGAAATAGCTTTGCCTTTTAAAAATTGTTTTTTGGTCAGTTCTGGTTCTTACTGGTCCCGATTAGCTCGGTGTGAAGAGATTTGTTTAAATCTGTTTATTTTGAGAATTTTTAACTGAGAGATATGGACCGCAAACATCAATGACTTCGCTGTGCCATCTCACCCGAACCTTTGCTGTTGGTTCAAGTTTAACCTTTTCCGGAAGAATTAATGGCATCACTAAAAACTTAATGATCATTTAAATGTTCAATTATTACAAAAATACAGGCCCGGAGAGACGTCTTGTTATGAAGTATCTGGATCTACACTGTTGATTTTGCTTCATTTTTAGTACTCTTCGGCATATCATATGCATGTCATTTACTGTAATTGCAAAACCTAAACAATAGGTGAATTTTAAACGACACCATTTGCGCAGTCTGAGCATCTACCCATGAAGTGACAGTTTTGATAGTATGACCGAAAAAGGTTGATACACTGAACAGTAAAGACCCTGACGAGACGCCGCATGACAAAACTAGTACGGTGTACAGAGCACGAACACTGTGATCAGCCTGGGTATCTGATACACCATTTTATTTTACATAAGTTTTTAGTAGAATGCCAAGGCCTCCACACAGGACACTTTATACAGAGTCGTTTATTAGATCAAAACCGTAAAATCAGTATTTTATGACCGAGATAAGACCTTAGCCCGAGGGACTATCTGACACCTAGGATTATCGCATATCCCGTTATGAACGTCTCAAAATCGTTTCTCACCAGAGGCACACCGGATAGGTGGCAATCGAAAACGCTCTAAACAAACGACAGACGCGGATCAAAAACAGATAGAAACAGTGTTTTCAATTGCCATTTGTCACCATTCGGGCCACGAATAGCAATCGGAAACTCTGGTTCTAAATACTTTGATCTTCGTTCGCCGATAATACAAGTGTATTCGATTGCCGCCAATCCGGTGTGAGATGAAGTACGAATATACTGCCAGATGAAAGTCTTCGAATAAGTTAAGGCATTAATAATAATAATAATAATAATAATAATAATAATAATAATAATAATAATAATTGTTATATTTAAGATAAAAAATAAATTGAAGCAACTTATAATAAAATGATTTTATTTCAGTGTGATAAGTTATGGTAATGTTATTTTCTAACAATTTTATTTAAGATTTCTTTTCATTATCTTGTCTCCCAATCAGCTAAATTTTCCCTTGAATCTCTATTTAAAAATGATGTTAGGTTTCTTTAAAAATGATGTTAGGTTTCTCGACATTATCGGCTTATTGAATAGTGTGGAAACATAATAGACACAAAATATGAGAACTTAGACATTTTCTCCACCCTTTCAAGAAGGCGCTTAAACTCAATTTTTAACCTAAAAATGACAGAACTAAAATTTATTTTATTTCTGCGAAATTTTTATGGTTGATATCGTTGGGTGATCGAGATACCATTTATAACTTATAAAACATTGAGAAAATATCAGAACATGATTATTTTGGGGTCATAAAAGGCTCACCCAGGGCATTTTCAGTCAGTTTACATAGAAATGAATGGGATTTTACCAGTCAAAAAGATGAACAATTTGACAAAACTAAATATTAAGTTATTTCGTATTTGTTTATATCATTATAAAGATAAAACATTATTTTTTTTTTTTGATAACTTATAAAACAATGGCAGCTTGATAATAAGTTAGTTATTAATAATTTATTTAAAGGTTTGCATACTTTTCTGTGTAATTGGTGCCACAGATTTCAACAGGTAAGTTGCGGGAGTGGTCAATATTCAAGGGAGATAATCGGGCAGATAAAACCGATAACAGCTAATATTGTCCCATATGGAAAATGATTTTAATGCATTTTTGTGAAATTTAAGTGAGTTCGTAAATTTAAGCCTACCTTACTGGGCCCGGAATTATAATGCCTCCTTAAAGTTAAGCAAGACTTAAGTTAAGTATTGATATGTCAACATGCTACATCAAATGCTAAATAAATTGCCTATATCGATGTGGTATTTTTGGTCAAAGATATCATTGTGATCTCCAGAAAAAATCAAACTATTTTGATTTTAATCAGTTTTAAGCGTTATTTTTCGCATCCTGAAAAATCAATACTTAACTAAAGTCTTCTTTAGCTCAAGGAGGCATTGTGATTTCCGGGCCCAGGTCACGTTTGACTTAGGCTAAGTATCGTATGAGTTTATGTCCATACTTTTTGACGAGCTTGTCCTGTATTTGACATAAGTGTATGGATTAATATATTGGCTTCAAAGTCTATATCACGTGTCAATTTGCATCTAGGCATGGGCGTAGCTGAAGGTGCGACTGGAGCGACATGGTCGCACCAATAATTATTGCTGATGCGACATGTCTCACCAATATTTTACCTAAAAAAAAAGTGCACAAAAAGAGGAAATCAGGAAATGGGTTTGGCATATCGTATATAAGAATCGCGGTTTCCAAAGACTGCAGTTGTGCTTGTAGTCTACAGTTCCGGCAGAGTTCTACTTATTTATTTACTTACAACTCAGTCAAGGACAATGGCCGGTGTGATGGGTGATTTTTCGAGGTTATGTGCGTTAATGCGAGAGGGGAGGGCAGATCAAATAGATGAACTTTATAGAGACAGAATTAAAGCAATAAAAACAAGAGATTTTTGCATTCTGTAATAAATAAACTGAAAAACTCTTACATTAATTTCTGGAAACGTAAAATCCATGATGATAGTAAAAATCAGCCTAATGGAAACAAGTTGAGAACTTACAGGATATATAAAAAATGTTATGAAAGGGAAACCTATTTGTTTGTTAATGAGTTATCAAAAAGTGAAATTTAAAGCGTGCCTGAGTGCTCTACATGAAACCTGGGACGGTCTCGATGTTGAGAATTGCCAATTTTAATAGTCTGTTCTATTAAACACACACACATTAATTTCCATATTTTTCATATTTCATAGTCTCATCGATGACAAGATTTGTACTTGTATTAAGTCTGTGATTGTTCTTGTGTAACTATATACATGTGACTGATGACAGTCCTGTGACTGGACTTTATACCAATAAAATTGATTTGATTTGATTTAAAAACATTCCGCCAACAAAATTATGACATTCAAGAAGATGTTATATCTCAAGTTTTGATGCCCGAAGAATTTCAAAACAATTTCTCTGCTGTAAAGACCAAAGGGGACGGAAACTGCTTGTACAATGCAGGAGGTATTTTTAAGTCAGCATACATTAGCAATGCATGCAAAGTCTGTTTTGTTTGAGGTTATAATTCCCGGTGACGTGTCAACAATTTTCAGTCAATTCGGACGGCTTCCTCGCCGGATTTAACCAGTAGCGCTACTATAGCTAGAGGGGGGGGGGGCGCTTATGGTCAACTGTGTGCCGATGCAAGAACAAAGGGTCGCAAAACTTACCTACACATAGAGTTCTACAATTTGAAATTGATGCCCCTTTTTTCACTGTGTCCAGTCAATTTTTGAATTGACATAGACAACACTATCAGCCTTAGGCAGAGTCAGATAAAACCCACAAACAAGTAGTAAATCAGTTGATGTCATTCATAGGTGTGCATATTTTTATACACACGTCCATTTGAACTATCATTTTCAAACTTTTGTGTTTTCTCTGTTGAAAAATAATGCTTTCTGAACAAGAAATTTACTCTCAGAAAATGAGCCAAAACTCACCAAATTGCACCAATTTTTAAACAAATTTCCGGGGAGAGCGTGCCCCCGGACCACCCTAGCACAGCTTCGCGCCTTCGGCGCTCGCGTTCGCACCTTCCGTGCTTCAACTAGGTCTCACCAATCACAAATACAATGCTACGGCCCTGCTAGGACATGTGTAAGCATATGTAAAAAGGAATTGGGTTAGATCACGAGGTTTCGACACTTATCGCACATGCGTAAATGCATATACATATAATATAGACCCCCATGGGACATATCCAGCAAAGCTAGCGTTCTAATTTTTGACTTTGTGTTGTATACAAGCAGTGAAAGTTTAGAGGAGTCTGCGCATATGCATAGACTCGCCTGAGCCTTTGTTGTTCGCTGATGCGATACGTGCAAAACTCCATGGTGAAACATGTCACTTTTACATTTTAGTCACACCACGACAGCCATTGAACAGATTTAATTTTATTCTACATTAATTTTGATGTTATTTAAATGCATATTCAACAAAAAAGAATTTATATTATAAGTTTGGATGTCATTATGTGTCAATGCAT
>CAXHUL010000151.1:1588-72493 GCA_964019695.1 Loripinus fragilis
ACAAAAATATGATATCCCTGGAAGCAAAATAGATAGTGCCCTATACCCATGGAGGTGACAAATATACTGTATCCGTATAAAACTCCAATACAATACTCAATGTGTCTCACATACGTAAGACAACTCTCGCGGCTTTTGATCATGGAAATGCCATTCTGATAGTTAATATCAAGTCAGACTCATTGGAAATGTCATTCTGATAGTTAATATCAAGTCAGATCCAATGGAAATGTCATTCTGATAGTTAACATCAAGTCAGACCCAATGGAAATGTCATTCTGATAGTTAACATCAAGTCAGACCCAATGTAAATGTCATTCTAATAGTTAATATCAAGTCAGACCCAATGGAAATGTCATCCTGATAGTTAATATCAAGTCATACCCAATGGAAATGTCATTCTGACAGTTAATATCAAGTCAGACCCAATGGTAATGTCATTCTGATAGTTAATTTCAAGTCAGATCCAATGGAAATATCAATCTGATAGTAAATATAAGTCAGATCCAATGGAAATCCCATTCTGATAGTTAATTTCAAGTCAGACCCAATGGAAAAGTCATTCTGATAGTTAATATCAAGTCAGATCCAATGGAAATCCCATTTTGATAGTTAATATAAAGTCAGATCCAATGGAAATCCCATTCTGATAGTTAATATCAAGTCAGACCCAATGGAAATGTCATTCTGATAGTTAATATCAAGTCAGACCCAATGGAAAAGTCATTCTGATAGTTAATATCAAGTCAGATCCAATGGAAATCCCATTCTGATAGTAAATATAAAGTCAGATCCAATGGAAATCCCATTCTGATAGTTAATATCAAGTCAGACCCAATGGAAATGTCATTCTGATAGTTAATATCAAGTCAAATCCAATGGAAATCCCATTCTGATAGTTAATATCAAGTCAGACCCAATGGAAATGTCATTCTGATAGTTAATATCAAGTCAGATCCAATGGAAATCCCATTCTGATAGTTAATATAAAGTCAGATCCAATGGTTCCAATATGTTCGTCATAATTCCTGAAATCACTATCATTCTCAAACTGGATAGGCAGCAATCGAAAACGCTTTCTACAATCGACGAATGCGGATCAAAAATCAATGGAAAGTCGGGCGACAAATGGCAATGGAAAACTCTGTTTCTAGCGATTATTGATCTACGTTCGTCGATAATATTAACGTATTCGATTGCCACCTATCCGGTGTGATTATGTAATAATACTTTATTCCGAGTTTGGTGTATCTGTTTGCAACAAAGTTATCACAGTGTGCATTATTGACAAGCTGTGACCAGCTGTGATGATTTCATACAATCCGATTATGCTACGGATGATTTCCACAGTAGGATAGAATTACACCAAATATCACTTTTAAGGGTAGATAAATCCTTATGTTTACCGAAATTGAAGTCAATAACTGTTTTGTTACATGACTTTTCATTTTAGAATGAACATTTTGCTACTTTCTCTTTTGTTGTTAAAGACATCTTAGACATCTAAGGACGTGCACAAGTTTTAGCAACTGTTATTAAAATATCATAATGTAGTATTTTGCATTTTCAAATGTATATTAATGCTCTTAATCACGGCTTCCAATCTCTGCCTCCTTCTCCAAAAAGAGCAGAACGTAGCAGGCAGTGGGCATAAACAATGGAACACGGTAAGTTGTGTTGATGTCATATGATTACACAGATTAACTTTATTTGTGGATTGAATGTTCCATGAGATAATATACAATTGTTGATTTATGTTGAGGTGGACATGGAGTGTTATTGAACAGTAAACGTCATATTGACCGACGCGGAGCGGAGGTCAATTTGATTAAGTTTACTGTTCAATAACACTCCATGTCTACCGAAACATAAGTCAACAATTGTTTTATTATAAATGTATGTTATGCATTTCCTGCCATTTTAGACCATTAAAACATTGACGTTACGGATGGATCATGCGAAATTACTTGACGTTCTGACGTCACTTCCCGTAAGCCAGTCAATATTATACAATTATTGACTAATGAGGCATTGGATATGATGTGATATCGACCAGATAATACCAATATTGACCGAGGCGAAGGTCAATATTGGTATTATCTGGTCGATATCACATCATATCCAATGCCTCATTAGTCAATGACTGTTTTATTATATAACATTTGATTTTATTACATAACATTTACAGGCATCATTGCACCTTGAAAAATACTGAACTTATATACAAGTTTTCAGACAGTCAAGCATTTAGCAGAAACAGTGCAAACCTAAATAAGACCACTCATTTACTATTGCATATATGTTGTGCATGAGTGTCATCATTCAACATTTACAAACAAGAATTCTAACACACTTCGCATGTAGAACCAATGATAAAGTGTGATATGCCAAACAATAATTCACAGCTTTGAAAGCGCAGGGAAAATTTGTGATAGCTGACGTCATATGTTACTGGTAAATGACATCATTCATGGCGTTAGACGGTGTAACGTCGTTTTTACGCTTGAAAGACGTTACAAATACATGTAAACGTATGCGACGTGGTCTAAGTATTGGCGGGAGTTCTTCAGTGCAAAGGCGGAAAGTTGGAAGAACTTAAAGACTTCAAATTTGTTTTCGTCGTTTATTGTGCTTATTTTGCTTATTTTTTATAATATACTTATCCAATCTATATAAAACTTGCATGTGCGATACGAATGATTAAACGCTATTGTTAACTGAATTATTCTGATCACAAACATTGCTATATATACCTCTCTTATAATATATATACCTCTAGCAAGCTCATGACGTTCTGGGTTAAACAAACAATACAATGGGAGAATAAGCGTAATCATTCGTATCCTACATGCAAGTTTGATATAGGTTGGATAAGTATACATGTATTATTAAAAAATAAGCAAAATCAATGCAAATTTTGATATGATCGCCGCCTGCTCCTCCTCTCCCAGCCTCCTTCTCCTGCCCTTCGCCTCCTGCTCCTAAAGAAATTTGGCTCTAAATCACTCAATTATCATTGAAATATCTCGAAAAATTGCATTTGGGACAACATGGGTGTGGAGGGGCCTCGGTAGTATGAATAAGGGTCCAAACGCTACTATACGTTTGGTTAGAAGGCAAAACCATGCGGGAACCACCGTTTCTTGGACAACTGTGCAACGGGAGAAAAGCTCTCAAGCTTACAAACTAAGTTCAAATGTGCAAACAGCATGCTCTACGGATAGCTTGAACAATTGCCCGAAGCATAGCATTCTTAGATTTTCGAGTTTTGCGCTGAAAAAATACTTATGATTGAAAATGTGTCAACACAACTTACCGTGTTTCATTGTTTATGCCCACTGCCTGCTTCCCGGAAGGGCCTTCGCCTCCCTTTACGTTCTGCTCTTTTTGGAGAAGGAGGCAGAGATTGGAGGCCGTGTTAATGGGGAATATAAATGTTATCATAAAACTGTTTCTACAGTTTGTTTATTCAAACAAAGATAAATAAGCAAACAAAACAAAACAAAACTGTTGTAAAAATTCATGAAAGTCTTAAATATAATGTTGGGAGGTGAAACAGCAAATCATGTCAATTTCATGCACCACATGCTAGTTTCACGCTCATCATGCTATTTTTAGCTCTCTAGAGGGTAAAATTGCAGAAGTGTCAAAAATATTAACTTCTGGAAACTAGTTCAAGCTGGGTTTCATGCAATATTAACTTGTGGACCGGTTTAGACCAGTTTCCAGGTAGACATAGAGATTTATGAAGACAATTGGGCCAATCAGGAGACAGGATTCTCTCCAGTCATAGAACAAAATAATTTATTATATAATCTATAAATAAACATCTTCTGATCGGCCCAGATCCATATTCACTCGAGGCAATAACACTACTTATTATATAATCTATAAATAAATATCTTCTGATTGACTCAGATGCATATCCACTCGAGTCAATAAAACTACATATTGCATGGTTTGCCGGACGTGACGTTGCAAAGTACACGGCACGAGGTAATATTGACTGGCTTACGGGAAGTGACGTCAGAACGTCAAGTAATTTCACATGATCCATCCGTAACGTCAACCTTTTAATGGTCTTAAATGGCTGGAAATGCATAAGATAAATTTATTATATAATAAAACAATTGGTGCGCTCCGCGTCGGTCAATGTGACGTTTACTGTTCAAAAACACTTAATGTCTACCTCAACATAAGTCAATAACTGTACAATATTACATGGTTTGCCGGACGTGACGTTGCAAAGTACACGGCATGAGGTAATATTGACTGGCTTACGGGAAGTGACGTCAGAACGTCAAGTAATTTCGCATGATCCATCCATAACGTCAATGTTTTAATGGTCTAAAATGGCAGGAAATGCATAACATACATTTATAATATAACAATTGTTGAGATATGTTTCGGTAGACATGGAGTGTTATTGAACAGTAAACATAACCATATTGACCTCCGCTCCGCGTCGGTCAATATGACGTTTAATGTTCAATAACACTCAATGTCTACCTCAACATAAGTCAATAACTGTACAATATTACATGGTTTGCCGGACGTGACGTTGCAAAGTACACGGCACGAGGTAATATTGACTGGCTTACGGGAAGTGACGTCAGAACGTCAAGTAATTTCGCATGATCCATCCATACCGTCAACGCTTTAATGGTCAAAAATGGCAGGAAATGCATAAGATAAATTTATTATATAATTAAACAATTGTTGACTTATGTTTCGGTAGACATGGAGTGTTATTGAACAGTAAACTTAACCATATTGATCTCCGCTCCGCGTTGGTCAATATGACGTTTACTGTTCAATAACACTCAATGTCTACCTCAACATAAGTCAATAACTGTACAATATTGCATGGTTTGCCGTACGTGACGTAGCAAAGTACACGGCACGAGGTATTATTATATTACTAAGAAAAAAGACTGATTTTCATTGGCTTGGAGCGCTCACGTGGCCAGTCAATATATTGCCATATTCACTGGCTTGCGCGCGCTTGCCAGTGTATATTAGTTACTAAAATTAGACTCCTTGTTTTTTTTTTTCTTTCCGGTTCTGCTTTTCCAAGGCGTGGCTAATAATCATATCGTATTTGCTGAAAACGCAACGAATCACGCACTTGAGCTGATCTATTTCAATTTTAATGCACAATAAACGACGAAAACAAAGGACCTCGGACAGTTTCCTATTCAATCTGCCCAAACTCTGACAGCCTGTGGCTAGGATAATGCATCATGGACAACTATATGTTTGTGCTTAAATCAAACCCGTACATTTAGTGCACCTAGCAAAATAAAAAAAATATTAGAAAATATCGCATATTAATGCCAGCACTTTAGGGTTTAGGGGGTGGGGGTATTTTTTGTGACCAAATTTTATTTCACAGAAAGTCAAAGTTTCGCCAGGTATTCACCTAAATACATGGAAATATAATGTTTGCAGCATAAAACTTAAGACGAAAATGATCAGTTTGCATAAAATTGAGGTGAGAAGATTACATCTTTTCTTCTAAATTAGTATGCAGTCACGGACTTTTGACTATTACCTGTAATATGTTTCAAGTGCAATTCACCGAGGTGTATCATATCTGCATACTGTATACAACATACTCTAGATAAACACAGTTTTTGAGTGTAAAATTGTAAATGTTTTCTTACTCAATCGATTTAAACTATAATTTGGTGCTCAAAAGAACCGTCTTATTTGTACGGTTATTATGAGTACCACAACATATCTTTTGGTTGAGAAATAAGACAATTTATTACTTGGTACGCAATCATTACTAAAGCCCTGAAAAATGCCATTGTAAATTGATATTTACCTACAGGTTTGTACAAAATTAGTTCCTAATAAGCTTTTACAATACATTGTTTTTGAGCATTTTGACAGCGTTCCCCCCCCCCCCGTGACCAATCATGCCGTTTTTATATGATGTGTGAAATGTAAAACTACAACTGTATGCAAAAGGAATAGTTTGGTCACGGGGGGGAAAGCACTTCAGTAAAACGTTTTCTATTTTCTATATGTTGAATAGCAAAAACAGAGTTTTCTACCCATATTTTTCAATTGGTACTTGTCCAATGGGAACACGGCTTTTGCGGACAATTCTAGGGTCAACCCTACTATCTTTTTCATTGAAAAAATATCATTTTCTTTGAAATTTTTCTCTGGTTATTTTTATGGGCAATCCTTCATTAAGACTGTCCCAGGTCCTTTGAAGTCTTTAAGTTCTTCCAACTTTCCGCCTTTGCACTGAAGAACTCCCGCCAATACTTAGACCACGTCGCATACGTTTACATGTATTTGTAACGTCTTTCAAGCGTAAAAACGACGTTACACCGTCTAACGCCATGAATGACGTCATTTACCAGTAACATATGACGTCAGCTATCACAAATTTTCCCTGCGCTTTCAAAGCTGTGAATTATTGTTTGGCATATCACACTTTATCATTGGTTCTACATGCGAAGTGTGTTAGAATTCTTGTTTGTAAATGTTGAATGATGACACTCATGCACAACATATATGCAATAGTAAATGAGTGGTCTTATTTAGGTTTGCACTGCTAAATGCTTGACTGTCTGAAAACTTGTATATAAGTTCAGTATTTTTCCAGGTGCAATGATACCTGTAAATGTTATATAATAAAATCAAATGTTATATAATAAAACAGTTATTGACTAATGAGGCATTGGATATGATGTGATATCGACCAGATAATACCAATATTGACCTTCGCCTCGGTCAATATTGGTATTATCTGGTCGATATCACATCATATCCAATGCCTCATTAGTCAATAATATTATGTTATTAATCAAGTGATTTGGAATTGGCTCAGTTACAGGTCCGAGGTCAGCTGTATAGGTCCGAGGCCGAAGGCCGAGGACCTATACAGCTGACCAAGGACCTCTAACTGAGCCAATACGAAATCACTTGATTAATGACATTTTTATTAATTAACTTTCATTGACAGTCAATATGCGGCAAATTAATTCGGATTAAGGAAATTCTTATTAGTTACCATATCAGTGAAACTACTGATAGCCTATGAAACTACCAGAGAGAAAATGGCGCACCTCTGGTTTACCGCGCGCAGTTTATGATGTGATGCAAATTTCAGTCTGTAATGGCGTACATGTAGATTGAAGAAGAAAAATATCGAAGAGCTAAAATCAAATATAGACTATGTGAAAGTAGAAACGTCACAAGTATGATACCGATGCATTTCACTGTATAAGTGCTATATAAGGCTTTGTAAAGAAATAATATAGAAGAAAACCAACCATAAAAACCCTTCAAAATCAGTTGTGCCCAGCAGTGCAAGTTAGCCAGATCAAGCATATTTTGCTACATACCAAGATACATCCGTGCTAGTAAACTATCCAGTTCAACTGTTGGAATGTCTTGTATTTTCCTCATCTCTAAGTTCTGTCTTGCCCATAAGTAGAACAAATTGACATCGCTGTTAGTTTTGTCTTTAGTGTTTTTGTTAACATTTGTTGACAAGAGCTGATCGCATTCCTCTGAAGCGAGTGGTTAGAACCTTTCATTTTAGTGAAAGCTCGAATTACTAGTGTCGTCCGAAACAGTTCCATCCGGTCTTCCATCCTGTAGTGGCAGTTGAATTGGAAACATCGAGTGTCCCTTTACTTCCTCGAGAACAGATTCTGTTTTCTCCGGTGTCATTAGCTCAAAGCGGCTAGATTGGTTCCCCACGTTGATAAAGCTCCACTTCCGCTACGCATATTACGTTTGGTAACTAGTAATTTTTTACCAGTAGAGAATCCCACTCATCCGACTGCGCATGCTCCAGAAAGAGCATCTGTTTACATCCTGGGTCAATTTCGCACATCAAAATGAGAAATGAACATGTACTGAAAACTGGGAAGATTTGCCGCACTTTCTTTTCGATACGAAGCCTTTCAAATATTGCTGTTATTGGTAATTTCGATTTTAATAATTTTTTCAATGTACTTAGATTTTGAGGTAATCGAGTGACGATACCTGTCCAAATAGCGCAAGTGGTAGCGCTTTAGCTTAATGAGGTAAGGGTCTAGAGATCGAATCCCACACACCTGTTTTTTTTTTCTTCCGCATATGGTATTTTTTCAAGTAGAGAACCTGCGCATGCTCCAGAAAGAGCGTCGGTGTTGAAAAAGTTCATAAATAGGCCAGGTATTATATGAATCCAGTGTGAACCAAATTCAATTAAATCTTTTACTTTATAAAAGGCACAGAAAGTGGACTGGGTGGACCAGCTCATACTCACTTACTATCCAATGATGCAAACCATGTTTCAAGGTCACCAGTCTTGTGGTTCATGTAAAGAAGGTTTAAAGGGTATTCACTACCTAAAATAGTATGTGAGCATGATCAGGAAATACCACAATCACAAACAGCAGACAACCCCATGGCACTGCAAGGAAGAGACACACAACCATCAAGAGACACCAGGAAGACAAACTAATACATCCGTGGATCATCGTGGCTACAGCATGGGATAGAAATGTATAGAACTCCCGTAAAACAAAAATCTGCACCCTGCAGAGCGTGTCTGCATGGTCTGTGGAAAGAGCGCACAAGAAGTCCGAAGTATCGAATCCACAAAAAGATCAGACATCAACGCCAAAGCATTGCTCGCGAAATATGGGGGCATTAATGTAGAGAGTGGCGTTAGGCTTAAATGAAATATATGTGTGGTTCCTGTTGCCTACCTACCCTACTTTTTTTTAACCCTATATACCCTAAACAATAAAATGGTCTTTGGAGAAAAAATGGGCACTTTTTCAATTTCTGTCACTATTTTCTTTGTTAAATGTTATAACAAAATTTAATAATTTCCCTACCTACCTACCCTGAATTTTCTTGGCATGAAACAGG
This sequence comes from Loripinus fragilis, assembly GCA_964019695.1. Taxonomy (NCBI): domain Eukaryota; kingdom Metazoa; phylum Mollusca; class Bivalvia; order Lucinida; family Lucinidae; genus Loripinus; species Loripinus fragilis. The sequence goes on from CAXHUL010000151.1 coordinate 10,481, forward strand.
AACCACACATATATTTCATTTAGGCCTTATGTGTAGAAACTGTTACTCGAAATTACAGAACCTCGATCAAAGATGTAGACTTTTTTATGAGGGGTGCCAACGAAATGCAAGGATAGTGATGCGTGCTAATACTAAAAGAATGATGCGCTCCTCTCCTCTCTCTGGACCACAAAAGAGAATTAACTTCTCAAAAACACCAACAAAGACACGCAAAACACAACGCAAAACACAAGTGTTTAAAGAGAGTGCCACCCCTGAAAGTACCACACCCGAGTAAATTGGCCTTAAAGTGGATTTTGTTACTGGTAGGATGTGTTTCCAGGTTTTAAGTGACCCCCGTTTTTCTTTTTTAAACAGCTTTAAAATGATCTTAGAAGAATGCACACCGCGTAACTAAAACCTATGGATCCCCGGAGCCCCCCCCCCCTTCCTAAAAATCACAAGTTATTGTGATAGCAATTAGCATTTGGATCCCCCCTTGGATGGACCTCCCCTGAAAATGTTGGACCCCCTCTGGATCCTTGGGAAAGTATAGTTTTCTCTGCAATAAAACCATTGCCCCCCCCCCCCTCTGTAAAATAAGCTGAGGACTAAAAAACGTCTCAATCTGGACCCCCCCCCCCCCTGTCAAAAATTCCTGGATCCGCGCATGATATTATACATGCTTTAAAGTCATAGTACGGGGGTCGCGCACATGCGTTCCTTTTTCGCCACGCTCCCTAACTGTGAATGATGACCATCCCGCCCCCTCCCCTAAAATATCCACAATTTTATCATAGATCCCATAAAATATTTATTCAATCTGAACCCCCTAAAATTATTGAAATTAAAAGTTAGACCCCCTCCTTAAAAAAGGTCCCAGTCCACATAGGCTACGAAATATCAGAGTAACCCCCATCCGATCGGAAATCCCCGACACAGGCATGCACGGACCCAGAAAGTGTTGTAAGAGGGAGTCCAATTTATCTTTAACAACTTTTTTATGGTGAGAATCCAAATACCTTTCAAGGTGTATCATCATCGGCCAATTTCAATGGCGTTTCGCTAGCGGCCGAATTAATGGCCCAACATTGAATTCTGGCTTGCCTTTGAGATTTTCAAGTGGATCCTGACGAGTATTGCTAAATAAATCCTATAGCTTTGTGATTTTGCTTGGCCCGGAGCCCCGGCCCCCTCTGGATCCGCGCATGGATAGTTTTCCTCGTAACCTGGCTTATTTAATGAACATGAGACAGAGGGGCCGCGGGTTCGAGCCTCGCAGGCGTCACTGCGTTGTGTCCTTGAGCAAGACACATTAATCATAGCTTAGTACCGGTTCAACCCAGGAAGACCCGTCCCTACATAACTGAAAGATTGTTGATGGGACGTAAGAATCAAATCAAACAAATCTCCTTCGCAATGCTGGCCCAATGTCATGTGCTCCGGAAACATAAACTTCTTTTAACACCAAACACATTATTCAGAATACAGGCACAGAGGATTTTGTAATAATATAGTGGTGTTTAATAATGAGAGAATGGTCGACATTGTTGCGTCGGTTCGATGTTGGTACAAGGTTGGTATGCGGCGACGCCCACATTTCCACCAACTACCAACGTGGGTCCAACGTATCTTTGCTATCTGTGTAGTGACCCCAAACACAAAATATGACGTCCGCTGATATTGTTCACGAAGTCCAAGCATACTCGCACCTGGGTGAGAAAGGGTGGGGGGGGGGGGGGGGTACTCTGATATTTTCAAACATACGTAGGCCCGGACCATTTTTGGGGTTAACTTTTTGGTTTTTTGTGATGACCCCAAAAGATATCCACAAAATTTTCATACCCCAAAAAATTTTCATTTTTCTGAAAACCCTCAAAGGTATTGAAATTCAAAATTTTGAACCCCAAAATGGTGCGAGCCTATGTATGAATGAAAATATTATAGTACCCCCCCCCCCCCTCCACCCTCTCCTCGCAGATAGAAACAGGGGCCGGGGGCGTCCAGACTCAAATAACAGAAAAAAAACTCTGATAAGGGTATTTATTGTTGGTTTTTTTGCAACTATATCATATTTTTTACGGTTCAAAAGGGTCGAAACATTTATCGGGGGGGGGGGGGGGGGGGGGAGGGGGGTGCAACTTTTTATTATTATTATTTTTTTTTTTTGGGGGGGGGGGGGGGGTTGGGGGGGGGTACAAATCCTTATTTCTATAGAAACCTATATAACTTGTGATTTTTCGGGGGGGGGGGGGGGGGGGGGGGGGTCCGGACCACCTATCCCTCTCTGGATTCGCGCATGGGTAAGAAATAAGTAATTGCCCACTTCCCTGTCACGGATTGAGTTTTCTGAAAGTCTCAGAAGGTTTACCGGCCGGCGCAGTCGGTAACATGTGTTTTTTTTTTCGGGGATGGGGGGGGGGGGGGGGGCAAATGCTTATTTCCAACGAAACTTAAAGTACTTGTGATTATTATTTATTTTTATTTATTTATTTATTTTTTTTTTTGGGGGGGGGGGTGGGGGGGGTGTCCGGACCACCTATCCCCCTCTGGATCCGCACATCGGTTAGAAATAAGTAATTGCCCACTTCCCCGTCACGGATTGAGTTTTGTAGGTGCAAACTGAAAGTCTCATAAGTGTTTCCCCTGTGAACATTTGAAATTCCAGAAAATAGTTGTACCGGGCCGCGTTGCGTCTGACTAGATGCGGGGTAACTGTATTTTTGTTTATTTTCGGGTGGCGGGGAATGCTTATTTCTATAGAAACCCATAGAACATGTGATTTTTTAGGGGGATGTGGGGGGGTAGGGTGCGGACCACCTAACCCCCTCTGGATCCACGCATCCAGTGTTGGGTTGGGGATGCTTATTTCTATAGGAACCTATAGAACTTGTAATTTTTCAGTTGCCATATTCCTGATAATAGAACAAAATAAACTTTATAAAAAAAATCCAATCCGCACGTACAATTGGGCCACTTTCGGCCCGCCAACGAACCGCCATCCGCAGGTGACGGTTCGTCGGCGGGTCGATAGTGGCTCGTGATGGGATGCTAGCTGGGAGCAGTTGTTTAAAAATCGCAAATGCACTTTTTGGGGACGGATGCTGGCATCCGGACTCAATTTTAACACTTACAGTTTTTCAGTCACGCCAATTTTTCACCCTTGCCAGGCCATACATTAAATATATGCTATACTCCTTGCAAATTTTTAGACATATAAGTTGCATGGTTTCAATATTAACAATTTAATTAGATGCATGATAAACAGTCGTATAGATCCTGATTAGTTTGTTCCTGAGAAGCCAACTGATCCGGATCTACAATGTTTTCCAGAACGTGGTATATCCGGATTCCGCAGGATAAAGGCTTAATACAAACCGAACAACTTTCTGGAAAATATTACGCGTAAAAAGTAGTTCGATTTTTTGTTGTTTTATTATTGTTTTTTATGCTTTGCAGTTTAGAAACTTCAGTTTGGGTATCGAAGCAATGATTTATTGCCAATTGCTAATTCAAATACAAATATATTTAAAAAATAATACCTTGCGCAGTAATATAATAATGATAGGCATATCGTAAAAGACATGGTGGACTTGCCATTGTAGTCTGCTTTCATTGACAACAAACAAACAAGTCGGCGTGTTTTTTTTACGCGGCTATGTATGTAAATAATATAACATTCATATGTATCAAGAATGATCTCAGTTGACCCCAGAAGGTCGCTTGGATATTGTGGATTAATAATCTTACTTGCATGAGTTCATTTGAAGTTTTACTATATGCCTATCCCGCCAAAACGATCACGTGATATATACATTTGCGAAAGGACGCTATCTGTTAGACTGGTCTCCCTTTAATAGTATTGCGTCTATTTATAGCATACACTCTGGCGCAGTATTGGAATTTTGAGTCCATCCGCGGTATTAAATAAAAGGGCATTTGCTACCGGGCCCGTCATGAGCCACTACCATGAGGCCTGCCGACGAACCCTCAAACGAACCACAATCCGCGGATGACGGTTTAATTGACGGATTCAAGGGGCAGGGGGCGGGCGCCCCCCCCCCCCCCTAAAATCGCCAAATCAAAGTTTTTAATATGATTTTAGCACCAGCTATTGTTTTTTGTTGCTGATTGTTTTCAATTTTAAATAGTCTGGGTTTTTTCTTGCATCTAAATTCAAAGGTGCCACATCGGCGGCGCCCTGCTAAACTGTAGCCTACCATATCTTTCGGTTCCGTTTTGAGAATGACGTCTACTGGAGTCCTCGGACCAGAGCAGTCTGATCTGGGCCCGCAATGTTTGCAACAAGGACGTTTGATGGTCTAGCAGAGTACAGTATATAGGGATTATGAATCTAAAAATTGGCTTATATGCCTTCTGCGCCTAGCAGATGTTAATGGATAGAAACGCATGTGTGATCCCTGTAATAAAGGATATATGCATGTCAAAATGTGGTAGAAACTTTTTGAAAATCTGTGCTATCTCCTCTTTTTCTTTTCTTTAATCTTATTAAAACAGTCGCTAAATTCATGCGGACTGAGTCAGTAAAATGTCCAGCGCATGCGGTAAGCCAGGCACGTGCATATTATGTCACTCAATTTACTTACAAGTCCGAAAAGCCCACTGATTTAAACTATTCGATAAGCCGGGTCTCCTATGTCCACTCGTCTCGGACTACACTTTTTCGTTCTTCCTTCAGAAAACCAAAACGCTTTCGCTCGCTCTGCCGACTTCGAATTCCAGTTTATATTGTATTCAAGAAATGAAACCGCTAGACATCTCGTGCGATCAGATTTTTTGCAAAGATATACACAAAACTTTGAAATACGTAGACGAGTTCCCAGAGTAAAAAACCAACAAACTGACGAAAATCAACACACACACACACACACACACACACACACACACACACACACACCTCTACTTGTCGATCCGCCGATGCAATGTTTACTTTGACGTGCCTGCACCAGTCTCTCTCTCTCTCTCTCTCTCTCTCTCTCCTAACATTTGCAAACACGGTTTGGATCCAGATCAGACCCGAATGGTATTCAGGATAGAATGTTTCGTCAATTTAAAAATGTGTGCATGCGATAGAAGTTCCGACTTTGCCGTACAAAAGCCGATTTGGATTTTGGGTCCTCATCGGAAGCTGATTGACTGACCCAAACATTGTATTTCGATATTCTAAGAAAACAAGCCAAAACAAAAGATTCGTGTTCAAACACCGTGCAGTATCCTCTCTCTCTCTCTCTCTCTCTCTCTCTCTCTCTCTCTACTTTTACGACCTGCTATCAAAGTTCGCAAATAGTTTGGATCCAGAAGATCGTCCGATGTGCCTGATCAGGGACAAACAAGCATACCAAGAGTTATAATCTAGTCCGACTTTGCGTCCGATGATCACGGAACATTTCAGACAAGTACCTTCTTTCAGATGCATGCCATGGGCGAATCCAGAGGGGGGACAGGGGGTCCGGACCCCTGAAAAATCATAAAATATAGGGTTTTCTAGCAATATTGATCCGGATCCGCAAAAAATTACAAAGCTACCAAGCCAGCATTCAATGGTGGGTCATTGACACGCCAGCAAAACGCCATTTCAAGGGCGTTTCGCTGATGGGCCGATGGTGGTCAATTTTAAGTGGCATTTCGGTCCTCTCTGACAAAATGCTCTGGATCCGCGCATGCATACAGTGCGTGTGAACCGGCTCGATTGAAATTAAACTGTCGACGGACATAATTTCATGATATTTTGGTACTTACAACGTGCGACAAAGACTCAGACTAGCCTGCGCAATGGTGCATTCTCAATTCAGCATTACAGTACTTAAAATATGCGAGAAAAATGAACGAGTACTTGAAATCGGGATACTTTGGGATTGATTGACAATTACACATTTTTCAGAAATGGTTTCTATATTTTTTTTCGTTTTTGGTGAAACGACATTTACTTGTTTTACCTGTATGTTAATGATTTGGTTTAAATAAGCGTTGATTGTTTATGAGAAATACCCCTTCAACGGTTGCAAGTCTTAACCGCGGAGGTGTGTGACAAAATACTTCAGCATCCGCGGGGTTTTGTTATCTGGCCGCGGGGCAGGGCTTTTTAGAACCGTTTTTTTTCACATATTAATTAAAGCGGCAGGAACTAACTATGGGCTCAAAGGCACTAACATTTTGATAGCCTGTTAGTTTCTACCAGCAGGGACAGCCGATACTGGTTCTATTGCGAGTTTGACGCGAATCTGTACCACAGGGTGAGAGCATGCTCCTAATCTTACCGCTAATGTGACCATTGTCGTCGTTGTTCATGGCCGCGGGGTTCTGCTATATGCTTTCCTGTCCATGGAAATCCTAAAACTCAAAACATCAGAAACATCTATGACAAAAGATAGGTAGGTGGTATGCTGAAACCACTGGGTCAATTACGGTTAGATCAGAATGTAGCCATTGGGTTTTCACTATTTTTATTTCTCTGTATGCTGATTTAGCCAAATTATCTAGTTTTACGGTAGTAAGATCGCCTGACCAAAGTGCCAAGGTTGTGAGCAGCAAAATCTAGCTGTTTGTCTGTCTGCCCGTTAATCTGTCCATCCGTCTGTCTGTCTGCATTGGTTCTTCGTTCTTCTACTTATATGCTCGTTAAACCAGCTTACATGTGTCTAGTAGCTCAGGTGGTTGGAGCGCCTGTCCAATGTTCTGAAGGCTGTGAGCAGCATAATCTAGCCTTCTGCCTGCCTGCATACTTGTCTGTCTACTTGCCACTGCCTGTCTGTCTCCCTGTATCTGTTCTTTGCTCTTTTGATTTTTTGAAGGCCTGTTTTGCTAGATTAATATCTAGTAGTTCAAGTGTTTAAGGTGCCTGACCCCATTGAGGTTACTTTTATTTTTTCTAAATACGTAGGCTTGGACCGAGCATCTACTCTTTATCCCCAAAAATATCAAGAATATCAGGCACACCCCAAAAATATTTAAAGTTTAGCAACCCCAAAAATATTTTTCAAATCTGTACCTTGACCATAAAAAAGCGCCAAATTGATAGAAATGACTCCACAAAACATAAAAAAATCATAATTTTCATCATACTCCCAAACATATTTATTTATCTGACCTTCCCGACCCCTCCCCACTCCAAAAAATGCAATTCAAAATTTTGAACCTTCAAAAATGGACCGAACCTACTTATATATGATAGTATCAAAGTACCACCCCCACCCCTCGCCCAAGAAAGCTGGCCAGTGTTTCAGAGCAGTATGCAGCAAAATATAGCTGTCTGTCTGCTTTTTTCTCAGTCAATCAACCAGGCAGCCAGCCAGCCCGACCAACTGCTTCGATTTCTTAGTGTAGACAGAGCCTCTTTGTAAAAGCGTATTCTTGTTACATAAAATTATTTGCATGTCCTTTTTTTTCTTCATACGTAGGGTCTGGCCCAGCATCTACTGTTCACCCATATCCTGAAATTTAAGTACCCCAAAAATATTTGAAAGGGGTAGGTGCATTAAGAGGCTATTCTGTCCCCCCCCCCCCCTTAAAGTTCAAAATTCACAAGTTTTTTCTTATTAGTTCATTAGAACAATAGCCAAAGTGTAAAGGTCTGGTATTGATTCGACTTTTACCGTTGCTATGGTAACAAAAAAGGCCGCCAAAATAGGCTGAAAATAGGAAAATGACCGTTTTGGAGCAAATTTGAGACATGTAACAGAGAAATTAATATAGAGCACAAGCAAATATCAAAAAAATATTTTAACATATGATGCGAATTATCATGGCACACAACTTGATTTACTGAGTGTCCAGTCGAAATGTCCCCAAGTCAAAATGTCCCCCACTCAAAAACGTTGGTGTTGTTGTTGTTGTATTTCTATTTCGGTATTTCTTACCGGAATCAAAAATTGGTCCGACATTTATAAACGCCCACGAAGAGCGCTCTCGCGTGACTGAGCTGACTGAGCTTCTGACCAATCAGATGCATGGATTTCTGTATAGTCCAAGGTGAAATTCATATAGTCCAAGGTGAAGTCCATATAGTCCAAGGTGAAGTCCATATAGTCCAAGGTGACTATATGAAAGTAGAAACGTCACAAGTATGACACCGACGCATTTCGCTGTATAAGTGCTATATATTGAGTAGTTAATTAATAATTGTATAATATTGACTGGCTTACGGGAAGTGACGTCAGAACGTCAAGTAATTTCGCATGATCCATCCGTAACGTCAATGTTTTAATGGTCTAAAATGGCAGGAAATGCATAACATACATTTATAATAAAACAATTGTTGACTTATGTTTCGGTAGACATGGAGTGTTATTGAACAGTAAACTTAATCAAATTGACGTTTACTGTTCAATAACACTCCATGTCCACCTCAACATAAGTCAACAATTGTATATTATCTCATGGAACATTCAATCCACAAATAAAGTTAATCTGTGTAATCATATGACATCACCTCTGGGAGTGATATAACGCCATGCATTATCAAAGCACTGAGAGTACTGATGGAAACGATGTCTTGTGATTTTAGTTCTTGTAGGCTAAGCAGAGTGCATTTTTGTAGATGATATTTTAGGAATATTTGAATTTGTATATTGTATATTTTTCTGACCAATGATGAAGGAAAAGTTTGATATGATTTCTATTTTTAGTTTTTAGTTTTAGCATAACAGAATTTTGAAGGGGCATGCGACAAAATATCAATCTTATCATTTCAAACATGGGCTGGTATGTCTTTAAACCCTATTTCACTTTTAAGCTCTGGTGGCCATTTTGTTATGTGGGATCAAAAATATTAAGTGAGTATGATCAGGAAATACCACAATCACAAACCGCAGACAACCCCGTGCCACCGGGAGGAAGAGCTGCTCAACCATCACAAGACACCAGGAAGACAAACTAAGCAAAGCAACCAGCTCTCTCTCTTCCCCACCAAGATGATTATAATACTAGAATGGACATAAAGTAACGTACAGCAAAACATAGAACAATTACAGACTCCCACAATGGGAGTAACAATAAACAAAAAGTCAACAACAACAGAACCACTGCCTTAGAACGGACAGCAGCCTAAGCCACCGGGGGGCTTATATGCATTTTACTGGTACCAAACCTTTTGCCCATATTTAGCAGAGGGCATTATGCCGAATACATCACTGAAATTATTTTAAGAGTTTGGATTACTGGTTAAGAAGTTTAGATATCTTTTTAGATTTTCCATTCGGTTCATTGTTGCCCAATTTTGAGGGTAATGCGATGAATTATTGCAAGCAGGAAACAATGGTTAAGGAAAGGTGGTTTATATCCATTTCCTTTTGCCTAGCTCTTGATAACATTTTGTTCAGTGGAGCAACCCGTTAACATTTTGCTAACATAGACTTGCATTATAATTGCCTAAAAATTCCAACAAGGGCAATAACTAAAGTTTTAAGGGTCGATTTTGACGAAAGTTATAGGATATCAGAGTACTTGATACTTATTGTGTACCAAATATGTATCAAATCTGACCAGTAGTTCTGAGATGTGGATGGACAAAAATGCGACGGACGGACGACGCCAAAACTATATCCCTCCAACTTTGTCAGGGATTATTAGATATCAGCATAGCTACATACCTAAAAAGCTTTTAATGTGTTATGTGTTCTGATAATTTTTATCACCTGGTAAAATATCTTGTTTGAGTTTACGTTAATTTCTCTGTCAAATGTCTCAAATTTGTTCCAGAATGTTCGCTTTTCCATTTTTTAGCCCATTTTGATGTCCGTTTTTGGTAACCATAGCAAAGATAAACGTCAATTTAAAAGTTTTACTTTTAAACTTGGTATATTGTTCTAATAAACCAATAAGAACAAAATGGTGAAAAGCATTTTTTAGCCCATATGTGGGCCAAAATAGCACCCCCTGATGCATGTAGCTCTTTGGCAATATTAACTGTGTATATCTAGCATATAGTATAGATATAAAAAGAAGATTTATAGATGGTAAACTTAGGTTTCATTAAGAACATTGACAATAAAAAGTAAAAAAAAGCACTTAAAAATAAAAAAGAGCAAAAAAAGAGCCATGACATGTGATTTCCAAAAATGTGGCATTTTGACAAGTGTAAACTTAAGCGTTGCATCGATGATCAATTATAATCACCAATTATAATCGATGATCAATCAAAAACTTCGTTTGATAGTGTTTTTGGTAATAATCGATGATAATTGAAAAACATCACACTTGATCCAATTTTAAGCTCCCATTCTAAATATGCAACTTTGCTACAAGAATAGCAGTTAAATGGAGAGTTAAATGGAGTTTGCTGTCAGGACCAGTTGTGGTATTGGCTACTAGCACAAAGGCTCTGATAAGACTTGACCCGAACCTTTGCCGGTCACAGGAAATCTCATATCACCTAATTCCTTGAATTATACCCAAATCAGCATTTGTAATTTGGAATATTCTTACAACCACCAGGTTGAGTTTTGTTCATAATGGCACAGAGTGTGCTCAAATAGCAAAGGTACAAGCAACAGCAAATTGTATATTTGCAAGCAATTTGTTGACAAAATTTTTAAACAATATAATATCTGGTTTCAGCGACTATTTAGACTTCTTACAGATCAAACATAATATGGAGTTTGTCAAAAAGCAAATAAAGCATTTTCACATGCTTCTACAAAATATACTGTTTGTTTTTTTTGTTTTTTTTGTTTGATTTGATTCTTTACGTCCCATCAACAATCTTTCAGTTATAAAGGGACAGGTCTTCCTGGGTTGAAACCAGTACTAAGCTAGGATAAATGTGTCTTGCGCAAGGACACAGTGCAGTGACGCTGTTGAGGCTGGAGTCTGGGCCCCTTCATGTCGAGTCAAGCACGCTACCACTGAGCCACTGCATATACATATCTTTAACAAACATGCACTTTGTAAAAAAAAACTCATTGTGCTACCAATGTTTATTTTAGGACACAAGGCTGTGACTCTCGGTGGGTGAAATTATTCTGGACTTTAAAACTATATGCAATGACACAATGACAATACATGCGTTACCTCAGACCTACATACAATGACTAGAAACATGTATACAATCTATACATAAACTCAACTATCGTATGGCAGTACTGTTATTCAGTAGATAACATCATGTTATACAAAGTAGATCTTGCACAAAAGATTATTGCATAGAGTTTAATATCAAGTTTGTGCAAATGTGAATAAAGCATTTTCACACATTTCCTTTACTTGGCATATGCAAAATATACTTATCTATAATGAACATACACTTTGCTGAGAAAAATTCTAATCCATGTGCTACCAATGGTTATCTTAGGACACAATGATGTGACGCTTGATGGGTGCAATTATCTACTTCAGAACTATATGCAAAGACACATTGACTATACATTATTTCAGACCTATATGAAATGATTAGAAACATTCATACAATCTATACATAAATTTAACTATCATATGACATTACTGTTATTCAGTAGATAACATCATGTCATACATAGTAGCTCTTACAGAAGTGATCATTTCATGAGAAATTTAAAAAAAAAATTATTGCTTTACTTCAAAGAGTGTTTAAGAGTGTTTAGAGTCAAAGAGACTCTATGATGGTTCCGACTTAAAGACTTATCTATTGATGAGATGATAGGGGCCTGATACTTTGGCTGTTTGTCGGGCCCACTGGGGTTTACCTGTTGGATTTCTTTTGCTCCAGTATTCAGTTTTATTTACTGTTGAGTCCTTATCTTTGCTTTATCTCCTTGTTATATCTTGATTTATATGTTTTAGGAGATGATGCATTGATAAGTTAGGGGTCTTTCATGCAAACCAAATATCTATGTGTCTTGATCCACATCTGAATTAAGGGTGAGGTTGGCGCCGTTAAACCGGTTTAAGCCCTCCAGTAAAATATTTTACTGACCGTTCCAAGGCGGATACTTCTTTTGTGGATCTTTTGTTTTTTGTTCTGTCTTGTGTTTGCTATGTCTTTGTGTGCATCTGTTTATATGTGCTTTGCGGTCACCTGCTGGGAAAGGACTGACCTCTTGGCTCTCTTTTGTGGTGTCTTACTGTGAGTTTGTCACTCTCCCATTGGTATCCTGGGTCAGGTGTGGTACTTGATTGTATTGATTCCTGATCTTTGCACCCTTACTTACTTTTATTCCAATTGTGTTTCTTGTCACCAAAGAGTTATTTAACTTCTGGCTATGACATTATTTTTGACATGATTTGTTTGTTTGATTTGATTCTTTACGTCCCATCAACAATATTTCAGTTAAACAGGGACGGGTCTTCCTTGGTTGAACCAGCACTAAGCTTGGATAAATGCGTCTTGCTCAAGGACCACGACGCAGTGACGCCGGTGAATCTTGAACCCTCAGTCTCGAGTCAAGCACTCTACCACTGAGCCTCTGCGCTCCCTTTTTGACATGATATATTCCACTGAATAACAGTAACATCAAATGAAAAAATAATGTTATGGCCACAGCTTGCATTATTTTGATACAAAGAAGTTATGTTAATAACAATGTAAATTTTCTTTGAAATAAACCAGCTTTGGAGGTGTTAATTTCGCAATAGAGTTCATATGATGAGAGAATCTTCCATTTGTGCCCATTTCAAATCATTTTTTTAAACTAACCTAAGGCTGAGCCTGTCTAAACTGAATGAATTAAGCTTTAAGTATTTGGTCAACATTATTCAGTCTAGTCAGACTCCTCCCACAGAGGAAGGCAAAGAAAAGAATATACTTCCTGGCCCCCATCCCTCAACAAAGTTTGACAAGTAAATTTAATCCTGCCAACAATAAAGGAACCATCTCTCAGAAACCTTCAGCAGAAAATAAAATGCCCAACTCTTCCACCTTGTTTTGAAATGATAACTTGTGTAAGACCCTCTATAAAATACATAGAACAAATCAGAACGAATGGAATAAGAGACCCTATTTCTGCTTGTTAAAGTACCATCAGCACATCAAAGAACAAACATAAGAGTCCCTGTCAAGGCTAGTCACCAAGTCATTTTCTATTTCATTCTTGCTGGGAATCTATCTTAATATATTATCCCAAGGAATCCTAGTTAGTTGGATTTTATAATACGGTAAATCTTGTATTAGTTCGTACACTCGAATAGTTCGTTAAATGTCATGTATTAGTTCGTACACTAGTCATTTTTTATATGCAATTCTATTAGTTCGTACACAACGTTTTTTTTTCTTCATTGGTGCTTGTTTTTAATCAGCGTGGCTGTCTACGATATGTTCCTGTTAACTTTCGCGTGCTTACACCAAACAGACCCTTTCGTCTGTCAATCTAACGACCTCGGTCGCTAACGTAAATCCAGCATTGACGTCGCATGTTAGGATAACATTAAAATTTGTTTTCTGAAAATCGAGCGAATGCTAATTTACACGCCCTATGTCGCCGATGCGTCGGAGATATATTCTGTACGGTCATTGCAAAAAGTGTCCTTAGAATAATGGAAAGTTACATTTTACTTCTGTGTCATATATCTTTTATAATCGGACACCCAAGCCGCGTGCGACCCGGAAAGCATTTTTATACTTGTGCAGCTCGGACCCGACACGAAATCAACTTGCGCGGTGCCTCACATAAACTGGTACCAGAATATTTCGTAAATAGCCTGCTGATACTTATGACAAGGCCCAGGAGAGCATGTGCGTTTGCGCAATCTCATCAGGGTCCCGCTGCTCACTAACATAAAGTTTGAAGTGGATGAAGACTCAGCATGCTCAGACCAAATCAAATTCTAGATATCTACGTACGTTTTGTTTTATATAGTTGAATATCAATTTCGGTTTTCTGAGCGTAAATAACTCAATAAATGTAGTAATAACGGCTTTTCCTAGGTTCAAACAAATGGAACATTTTAACAAATTGTTTAGCCGATCGTGGCGTGTCTTGCTGCCCTCATGAAACTACATACGGAAGGTCCTGAGAGTTCATGATTACCGAGATAGTGTACGCACAGACGCACAAACCGAGCATAATTTGATTGTATCATGATTCTAGGTCTTGATGAATGGCATTTCCATGAAATAAGCTTGTTCATGAGATTATGGTACCTATCGCATATGCGAGCAGCGAAGGCTCAAACGAGCCTGTGCATCTCTGCGGAAAATCGTCAGCGCCTTCAGGCTTAACTGCGAGCATAGAAGGAATGTAGATGAAGGTACGTTCATTAATTTAGGATAATAGCCCCACTAGGTGGCTGTGAATTTGAAAACAGGAAGAATTCGCTTTATTTTAACCACCACGCATCTATTGATGTATGTATCCCGACTTTCAATATATTAGTTTTCATGAACAGTCAGACCGTGTGTCTTTTTTGGAAGGAAAAGTCTTCCAATATGGATGGATTTTCTTTCCATTTAGTTTTTTTACAGAAAATTGGAAGGTCTTTATAACATCTATCTTAATGAAAACAGCAAAAGACCTTGAGATCATCCGCGGTGACATACATATCAGAATTGGCAAAAATCCTTACCACACGTCTGTAGATGTTTTACCCCGACTTTGTTGTATGAGACCAACAAAGTCGCAGATCAGCCTGGGTACCGCACATTCTTATCAGCGCCTTTGTTATGAATACAAAAATTAAACATTTTGTCGGGCCTGGTCTGGGTCAAACCTGTCTGCTAATAATATCAGCCGCAGACATGAACATCAAATCCGCCGCTTTCATGCCACGTGCTGTTTTAAGAGTTGGGTAGCACGTGGTGCATTGGCGCATAACATAAAACATAATTGCTCAGCTGCATGCGCGGATCCAGAAAGGGGTCCAACTTTGACAACTTTTTTTTTAATTGATGATGGGAGAGAGGATCCAAACACCACTATATGCGGGTCATCATTGGCCCGCCAGCGAAACACCATTTAAATGGCGTTTCACTGGCGTGCCGCTGATGGCGCAACATCGAATGCTGGCTTGGTAGCTTTATGATTTTAAAGGGAACCGGACCAGTATGCTAAGAAACCCTATTTTTCAGGGGTGGGGTCTGTTCCCCTCTGGATCCGCCCATGAGCTATCTGGCATGAAAAGACAATTTCTGTAAACTCATCACTTTCGCTCATTGCGATCGCGTACACGTTCGCAAACATGTGATATAAATTGTTTTGGATCTCGGAAATTTACTTTACAAATTCAAACTATCAATGCCCCACAATTTTATCAAATGGCGGGCGACAGCCAGAACTCCTTTTTTTAAATTCCCAGTGGGTGCATAAAAGGCCTCGATACACCGTCACAAAACCGAAAAATCGCACCTGAAATTCACTTTTTTTTCTTAACGACGTGAAGAGCATTAGACGCTAGTAGGCAAAGATGAGCCTGTGCATCCAACACTGTTGACTTTACGGTAGTATCATGCGCGGATCCAGGAATTTTTGTCATGGGGGGGGGGGGTAGGGGGCTCCAGGCTCAACTGACAGAGAAAAAACACTCTGATAACGTTTTCGTAGGCATCAGCCTTTTACGATTTTACAGAGGGGTCCAATAATTTATTTTAAGGAAAACTATAATTTTTTAAGGTTCCAGAGGGGGTCTATCATTTTTCAGGGGAGGGGGGTCCAAATTTTTCCAGGGGGTGTGGGGTCCAACTGCTAATTTCAATTGAAACCTATAGAATTTTTGATTTCCCAGGTGATCCGGGCCCCCATACCCCTCTGGATCCGCGCATGCGTATGATAGATCCACTTGCGATATCCAAATTTTCAAGCCAACAGTAAAGCCAATCCCGATGGACAGGTTTTTTTTCCATGCAATTGTTCATTTTCCATTCCCGGAGCATCTAGTGACACCTCAAAACATGATGAGGTATATGATTCTGCAATATGTTAGTGGAAAACAAATGTTGAGACCTCGGACCCTGGTCCGAGTTGAAACACAGTGATTATCGCGACTTTTAGTCAACTATTGATGGTTTCAGTCTTTCATTTTGTATATAAGACTAGGCCTTGATTTCTGGCATCAGTTTTAGAAAAACGGGCTGTCCAATGTTGTCAAATAACGTTCATGCTAGATACATTACCATAACATACCATGCATAAGCTGGGTGCTTAAGATCAAGCAACATACTCGCTGGAAGAATGTGTTTAATGGTAAAAAATACAGTTCAAACGTAAATAATCAGATCTTAGAACAAATCTACATGGATATGCCCGAGAAGCTCAAAATGGAAGCATGCAGTGTGCAAGAACACATACAATAATATGGCTAAACAACCGCCAGCTTTTTTGAAAAGCTAATACTTGTGTAAATCAACTCGATGATGATATTGTTGCGCGAAACGAAACGAAAGTTAAGGTGTACTTATTTTATTATTATTATTCGTTTCTGTCTATCGACAGTGTCTTTTCATGCAATTGACTTAATTTCAAACGCCACTGCTATCATTCTGTCCATAAAAACTTATACCTAGCGCACTATATTTTTAGAACTATTTTAGTGGCGGTCAGGTTCATAAAGGGCGGGAAAACATTAGCAATCCACAAGAAAACGTGTCTTCTTCACGTTTATGACAAAAGGACAGGGCTGCGTTTATTGTCCGTCTCGTAATGTTTAAAAGCAAAGAAAAGTATAATGATAAAAGACGATTGCAAGATATTGTGCTTTTAACTGCAATATCTGGCTGCATCATAGATATTGCAAGCGGTTCTTCGTCGTACAAGAGCAGGTTTTCTCATGCTAAGGCATTGTTTTTCTGACGCTCGTTTGAGGCATCCAATGGGGTTTACTGATTTGCGAATTTGTCCCAAATTTTTACCAATTAGCGTCTTCATAAAACTCATTTTTACCAGTAAGCACATTCAGCATTACAAAATAATTTTTTTATCACTGATTTCTCTTAAATTAAACTGATTAAAGCGTAATTTTAACAAACGAAACACTGATTTTTAAGGTACCCCGTTGAGACCCTCTCCGTTTGATGTACAAATAAACTTATAATTCTGTTTCAATCATATGTAAGCTTTCAATAATCAAGTTTTCAAGCACAACAACGTTTTTTCTGACCGTTGGGTTTACATTTCAGAGCTGAAAACCGCAACAAACTAAAAAATACCAATATTGTTTTTGTCTAGCAGCAGGACAAGGGTTGTTTGCATTAAGGACATTTGGTTCCCAGCGACTTACACAGGCTGTAACGGTATAGGTAGCGGACTGGGTAGCAATGTTGAACGGGGGTTCGATGATATGGGGATTTTGTGTGTATTTTGTGTATATGATACCATTGGAAACAGATGTTTTGAGAAAACATCGTTTCCAAAAATAGATAACCACTATTGAAATAGAACATGACATATCCTCCGAAGCCAATGTGTCGAATTAGCAATTATTTCGAATATCGAAGTTCGAGTTTTCGAGGCTTTACTGTATCGTGCTTGATCCTGCTTTAGTTGTGTGATACTTCGTATATTTTCTAGCTTGATTAAACTTGCAAACACGTATTTATATACTGAAAAAAAAGAGGAAACGCTACACTACAATTATCTATATTTTGTGAGAAAGTATCGGACGAAAAGTATTTATTAAAGCTTAATAATGTTTGCCAGACATCCAGCAAACGATTCGTCGAAACTTCACCAATTTGTCTCGTTTGATGTTCGAGTTATGCTCCTTTAAGTGTTTGAAGCTTTATTCGCTGAATTTAGGTATTGCGCATGCGCAAATTAAAATTGATATGCTTATCAAAATTGTTATTATTGTGTTGCATAAAAACACAAGAAAACTGATTATTTCACTTGAAGCATGCTCAGAAATCAATTTCGAATTTATCGAATTTGTAAAATATTGAAAATTATCTCCCTTTGACAAAAACAAATTGGGAATATAAAATGTTTGGTAATCTTCGATTTGTCATGATCTTCGATAATTTTCTTTTGCCAAATCAGGTAGACAACTCAGCACATTGTTTCTACCATATCTCGACTAGTTATGTCCTCATACTCATTGATTTTCCTGTGGAGATTTCAGTATTAAAATTTCAAACTTGGCAATTTGATGGAAAACACACTCTTTGAGATTGCTTTTTTAAACGAACAAAACACACTTGAGATAAGTCCTTCACATTTCTGGTTGCCACATGTCTAGACTACCATTTTGTGCAGTCGGATGTCGTAGGCAGTGGATTTCTTAAGGTCTAAACTGTGTGAGATTTCTGTTCAAATTTGCAACCTGAAAAATTTGACCCCTGTCACATTTAAATGGCTTTCATGTGTTTCCTCGTGACAACATCCGTACAACTTTTACTGTTTTGCATTACCCAGTATTTGAACATTAAGATACACTTTCATTTGCATTCTTGGATTGCATGCTTTTGCATATAGATGGCAAACAATTCAGGTGTAGCGTTTTCACTTTTGTTAAGAATACTATATAGTGACCTATTATGCCATGTTGTATAGACTGTGTAGCTGCATGTATTATGAAAATCGTTGCATCATTTATAGATATAAAATAAAGTTTTAAACCAATGTAGGGTTATGACCTCTTGGCATTTTCTTATTAAACAGAAGCGAGCAATACCCCACGAAAAAGTGCTTGATCAACGAGACAAAATGCATACCTATCTCTTTTCCTGTCCTATAAATAGGATTGGATCTGAAACTGCACATGAACACAAAATTAGGTCATTTTAATTAAACAGGTTGACTAACTAATTAAGTATTATGCCGCTTTGAAAATATGAGCTTTGTGATTGGGTTAAAAATAGGTCCAACACTGACTGATGTTAATAAGAGACCTTCAAAAGGATGCATTTCGGTTTCTCATTCTGGCGATCCTAATTGGTTTGAGTATATTATATATTTTCATATGCAACAGTGCCAAGTGAATGTTAAACATTGATTACACTATACTAACCAATTTACCAGATAACTATTTACTTCCACAAGTTGATGGTCCTACCATAAGTGACCTTTATTTCAGTGTCCATACAGTTTTAATGTATGCTATATCGCAATATAATGGACAAAATCGGTCATGATCAGTCCTAGGGGATGCACCTTATATACTCGAAGTGGTATTTCCCACGTATTTTACAGTATTTAGTTTATGAATGATTTTATAGATCATGATAGTTCATTCATGTAAGATATGTTATCTTCAGATGAAGTACGTACTGGGGAGTTTAAGCAGCTGTTTCATCCGGACCAGCTCATCAGCGGGAAAGAGGATGCTGCAAACAACTATGCTAGGGGCCATTATACTGTGGGCAAGGAAATTGTCGATCTTGTTCTCGACAAGATAAGGAAAATGGTATACATTGTATATACCCGACAAAAAAAGAAACGCACCACTACGATATTCCCATTAAGATCTCCTTTTAATGTGAAAATGTTAATTGTCATGAAATATTCATTTCTGATCAAATTTTACTCTTACTTTAATGTAACGTAGATGAGTATCTGTACTTTCACTGTGTAGGCACAAAACACATCAATGCGAAGGGTAAACAAGTTTTGGAAGGTTTATTCAACGCTACTGCCTACATGAAATTCCGAGTATGTTTTACATGAGCAAATTATGAAAACGATATGTTGTCGTTATGTGAGACAACCAATGTGTTTACTGATGCTTTTTTGTTATTCCAAAAATCCAGTTTTATCAGTTAGGAGCATTTAAATTGATTTAAACAATGATGAAATCTTTAAATGTTTGTAAGGTTTATCTCCAGTGTGGAATCGTTATCCAAAATGTAGTCACAAAACATGGGCTATCTAGCGTTCAATTATCGCGAATGATGAATTTAAAGATAGAATTGCAAATAATAAGTGTCTGGTTACAATTGGGTCTACTGAGATGAATCTAATTGCTTGAACTTACCCAACAAGAGAGCATTATAAAAACGCTTATTTCCTGTGACTTTACAATTTGACCCCCACTTGGTTCGTGACCAATTTTCTTAATACAATTTCGACGCCTGATTGAAAAAGACGTTTGACGCAGCAGTAACTGGCATACCTTTGCACTGATATAAACTAAATTGGCCTATCACTTGTGATTTTTCTGAGAGTTGAACAGTTCTAAGTGGTGCGTTTCTTTTTTTGTCAGGTATATATACTTTGCAAATTATTTTAGCATTTTTTGTTTATTCACGTCGGATCTTAAATTTTATTTTCTTGCATGAAGATACAAGCACGGATCATCCAACAAGGATTTTCATGTAAGAAATACGTAGCGGCTGTGCTAAAATGTCGTTAGATTTTAAGACTAGCCGACAAAATGGGCATTTCTGGTCATAAGGGGAAGCCAAAACCATTATACAAGCCATTGTTTAGTCATCGAAACCAAGAAAAGGCAAAACCAATCTTAAGCCATATTAACACGTAAAGCTGTAAGCTGCTTTCCAACATTGAAACCTTAAGTCATCGTTTTCTAGCGATATTTTCAGTAACTTAAGGTTTGAATCAACCAAGATGTAGGTTATATTCCTAGGTTATGATTTCTCTGTAATTTGATTCTCTGTTGAACTGAAGCAACTATAAAACATCAGAAGTTTTACCAAATGATTACACTTTGGCGTCATTTTTTAGCATAATAACTCTATCACAAATAAATATTAAGCATTTTGTGCATAAGAGAGATCGAAGAGACAATTCAAATATCACATGCTTGCCATTATTGTTGCTTTCCCGAAAAGCATATTTAAAAGGATGTCGTTTGTTGCCTATAACCCCTTCTCATAATTGCAATTGAAATTGTTTCATATTGCTCTAAAGTGAGCAAATTAAGATTCGAAACATAAGAAATTGCTAAATTTATTGTGCAAAGTGAAAGTATTTTGTATATTTCTCAAAAAGCTATATTTTAACAAGGAAGTTATTAAATATAACGTTTTGCACAAGTGAAAATTGGCAAAGGATTATTTCCAGTAAAATAATAAAAGGAAATTCAATTGGTTGTTATGAATATTTCATTTATGTCATAAGGAGGAGATAGGTCGTTGAGTAAAAAATAACTTGATAAAATAAACTATCTTTTTAATTTAGATAGTATCCAAAGATACTTTTTGTACCGTCCCCTCAACCACTGTTCAATAAGTGTTATGGTAAAAGTAAAATGATATGGTTTCTTAGTTTAACGTGGATAGTATACGAAAAACCCCAATTGGTATGAATGACATAGATTTTTTCCAGTAAAACCCACGCCAAGTGTGATGCTATAAAGGTGATAAAAAATAAAATATTTCTATTCCGTCACTGAGTGATGTTGTTGGGAACGAAGCCAGTATCAAGAATTATCTGTATTTAGTAATCTAAAGTGCAATATTTTGTTAAATTCCTGATGTTTTTGCCCAGTGACACTTTTATTAAAAATAAACAACAGAATCAAACACTCAATAACTCATATTTACCCTAATTGTTAGCAGATCAATTGTTGACTCTAATGCCAGTTGAGACGGCGAAATGAAAATGACTGGTGTTTATCAACCATAGTGATGTTCATTAACTTATTCTCTTCACTTCGTAATTTGGATATTGAGACTAATGAATTCTACCATAGAGCTCACCAACTTTATGGTGCAGCACTTTTTACATGGTGTTATACTCAACATGCTTTTCAGACTTATATTGACTCTGAAATTAATCATATTAAGCATTTGATCAAAATTCAATTTGTCAACAAATTCATAAATTTACCCAGTATATTTAAAGATAAATCTCTACTATTCCTATGTATTTTGAAAATAAGGAATCGCCTATTATTTGTTATAAGTACAATAAATCTGATCGTAGTATTATATTTAAATATAACACATTAGTAGTTGAACTTGATACCAAAACTACTATTCCTGATTCTTGAGAATGTAAAGACGCTAAATACTGCTATCAACTTGCTTGTCATATAGTTACTGGGGATTTGAAAATTATTACTTATTCTTGAGTTCTGTCTATTATCTCTGTAAAAAAGCTAAGTACAGGTTTCCTTCGCTACACTATTATCATTTTGTTGCCTTGTTTATGTTATCAGGCTGATCACTGCGCAGGCCTCCAGGGATTTTTGGTGTTCCATAGCTTTGGAGGTGGCACAGGAAGTGGATTTTCATCTTTATTAATGGAACGTCTTTCTGTGGACTATGGGAAGAAGTCAAAGTTGGAATTTGCCGTATATCCTGCACCACAGGTTTCATTTCATTCATAATTTATCAAGAAAACCGAGTGACTGTTTTTCTTATACATTAATCTTTTAACACTTCCAAAATAGGACAAAAGCTAACAGGGTATACACAGACGAGATGCCACCGTCTTATATGAATGAGTCAGTACTATTTTTTCATAAATATGCATTACTTAGAAATTTCGACGGACAATCACAAAATGATAAAAGTCAATATCAGGCACTTTTATATAGCAAACAGTTGTTAACCCCCTTAAATACAAATTAACTTAAACTTGTAATTACGAGTAGTTGACCTATGTTTGCATTTGATCATCAATTCTTGCCATTTTGAAGGAACTATTAATTGTACAGCAAATATGGCAATAATATTTCGTTTGAATTAATTTTATATAATTTATAATTATATTTTGACACAGTAACCACACTTAGAAACACATTCTTGACCCTTTTTTTAAACAAAAATAAAGCAATTTTCATTATTTGACTACATCTTATTAGTTCATCTTTGTGAGGAAATTGAATGTAAAATGGAAACTTATCCAGTGATATACATTCCTGTGTAAAATGGCCACTTTCAAAAAGATCAAAAATGTTTTTAAGACCAATTACCGCTTAATGAAGATCAGAAATATTAAAGAATGCTCAAGGGAAGCATTCTGCAATACATACCAGCTTTATTAAGCTGCCTTTTGCTATAAAGATCATTGTTTTGTCTATTTTTGAGTGGCCACTTAAGACAGGTTTTACTGTATTGATTATTACTCAAATTCAACAAATCACAGAGCGTTTCCACAATCTATACCATACTAGTTCTATTTCATTCTATAGATATCAACAGCCGTCGTCGAGCCCTACAATTCCATTTTAACAACACACACAACTTTGGAACACTCAGACTGTGCCTTCATGGTAGACAACGAAGCCATCTATGATATCTGCAGACGTAACCTTGATATCGAGAACCCGTCTTATACCAATCTTAACCGTCTTATTGGCCAGATCGTATCATCCATCACAGCTTCTCTCAGGTTCGATGGAGCGCTCAATGTAGATCTGACAGAATTTCAGACTAACTTGGTGCCTTATCCCAGGATTCATTTTCCACTTGTCACATATGCTCCAATATGCTCAGGTATTATTTGGTAGGAATACACAAAACTCTACACACACTATTTGCTCTATTTTACATGGCATTATCTTTTCGTTTGAAGTGGTTGTAGTCTGTTAAACTTAATCAAAGAAATTTGGAAGGGATGTGTTTCACCTTATGTATCAATACATAGAATAGAAATGTTGTACTACTTATGTCAATAACCAAACTTAAGTGCAATTTGACACAAGGATCAGTACAGCATTCTGGTAAGCTTTTAAAAGCCTATGTGAGTGCTTATTTCAAAGCTCTAATAACAATGTGTGGTATATATCCTCAATTTATGTTTGTTTTAAGAAAGTTGAAAAATCAGTCTCTGCAACAGAAATAAGAAAATTAATTTTGATACGCACTTTTAACTAGAGGCCTGACAAAAAGTTTCTTTGCCTGCAATTTATCCCATCTTGCATGCCATCGTTCAGCATAATACTAGTTTTGAATGAATCAATTGGAATAGGCAATCATTTTTTAAGACTGACATGATATCAAGCTGAAACCATTGCTTTCTTCAATGCCTTTTTTCACTTATACTTTCAGCTGAAAAGGCTTACCATGAACAAATGTCAGTTCAAGAAATAACAAATGCTTGTTTTGAACCTGTCAATCAAATGGTGAAATGTGATCCACGTCGGGGAAAGTACATGGCTTGCTGTATGTTGTACAGAGGTGACGTTGTACCCAAGGACGTCAATACAGCTATTGCTAGTATCAAGACAAAAAGAAACATACAGTTTGTAGATTGGTGCCCGACTGGCTTCAAAGTGGGTATAAACTATCAGCCACCAACCAGCGTTCCAGGTAAATCAAACGGTAAACTACTCAACCTAATTTGTATAAAACAGACTGTAGACTATTTTATAAATAATCGTACGTCAGCATGTGCTTCGCCATTTGTATACTAATGGCTTCTTCCAACTACTGGGTATTTCAATGTATACAAGTTATAATTTAGAAATAAAGATGTGTTTCAGTCTCTCAAAATCTTTTAATTTTAGCAAACAGTGTAGACCCTGATGAAATTGCACAATCTGTTATCTTCACTATTTGCCAACATTTCTATTATGGGCTTTTCAGTATACAAAGGGTTAAAACATTTTATTGCATGACCCTTGGGTCTACACTATAATCACTATGTGAGTCCTTCCGCCCGTCAGTCCATCCATTACCAGTTAGTGGAAATATTCATCTTTGAACCACATATTATATTTTATCACATTTTGCATACATATGCATGCCAACTCTCCCTAACAACTGGCATGCGAGACCACCTTTTTATAGACATAGGTTTGCTGAGCAATTGTCCAGCATGTTGTGGTCAGTAAGTGGAAATCCTCATAACACTTGAATCTTATGGGATATTTAGAACAAATTTTGCATACCTATTTAGTTTAATATTCTCCAACTAATGGTATGCAAAACGGTGGCGAGGGTTTGCCGAGCATCATTTCTGCCGGTCAGGGTCTTTAATTGAAAATGCTCATAGCTCTTGAACTGGATGGTATATTTTAATCAAATTTTGCGTACTAATATATTTTAACATCATCAAGACACATGTATGCAAAACGATGATTAGACTTTGCCAAGAATTTTTTTAAGGCAAACCTAGTTACTGTTTTTGCATAACCGTGTCTCGATAATGTTTAAATGTATTATAACCCGTTTTCTTATTGAACGTTTTTCAGAATGGCTATGTTGAAAAACTCAGTTTGGCTACCCAAACATTGTTTCAAACTGAATACCTAGAGATACATTCTAATAATATAAGCTTTCCTGTTGTTTTACGCAGCTATTTTATTTAGCTTTGTTGCACTTTTATCTACTTCTAATGTTTGAACATGGGAGCAGCTCTGTTGTATTTCTTATCAGCTGAAATCTCAAATAGCCTTTAACAGCCACCAGTTTTTTTTTGCCACACCAGAATTTGGCAAAATCACATCATCTTTCTAGTGGTGCAAAAGACTCAAAACCACTAAAATACATAAATACAGACATAAGGCAGCAAAACATATATGATTATGACTAAAAAAATATATGCCATCATAATGAAAAAAATGGTCAAAGTTAAAAACCCCGCGGGGTTTTTCGAAAACCCCGCGCGGGGTTTTTCCCCCACATTTTCAAATGGGGGAAAAACCCCGCAGGGTTTTTTCAAAAAAATAAATATTTAAATTTGTTCAAGAAACAAGTTTGTTTGATTGTATTTATTGCAGAAAATGATTGATATGGCTTAATTCAAAACTTTGATTTCCCCCGCGGGGTTTTTCTCCCATTTCAGATTGTGGGGGAAAAACCCCGCAGGGTTTTTTGAAAAATTCAAATTGACTTTTTTGAATTATTATTCATCACAATGCATAATAAAAGGTATATCAAAAACTTTCAGCATTATATTGTGCCTCTAGAGGAAAAAGAAAATTCCCCCGCAGGGTTTTTCCCCCGCGGGGTTTTTCCCCCACAAAACAAAATGGGAGAAAAACCCTGCGGGGTTTTTTATCCAAAAATAATATTTTTAGTTTTTAGCTCAAAGAAGCATTTTACACTCTGTGTTCAAAGTTGTGAGAGTTTTATATCAAAACAGAGAGATTTCAATTTCTCCCTTGGTGGGAAATCCTAAAATATACGTTACCAAAATGGCAATGTATCATTGTTAGACTGATGGCTGAGAATGTTTTGCTCCCCGCTAAAGAATTTTGCAGACACATCGTATCTTAAAAGAGCATTTCAAGCTGCGTAGAATAAGAGATGATTGCATGTGCACGATTTGGTGTTTGCCTCTGACAGTCTGTTACATATGTTACCATATAAAATTCAGAAAATGAAAAGTTAAAAGGCTGTGCTACAGAAAGAAGGCATTAAACTAACTATTTAAATCACGCATATAGTCTGCCTGCTGGATACCTGAGCTGCAGATAAAAGTTTTAAAGCAAAATTACGGCATCCTAATGTGTTATGTGCGTTACTTACATAAAACTACCCTTTAAAAACGGTACCTGTGACCAATAGCATTTAATTTTACAGCTGATTTGTGAATTTTTAAAATGCTTTTAATCTAGTTGTACTAACACACTTATTTGGCTTATAGAAAAAAAAAACAATGCATTAAATGCATTGCCTTATATAAGCATGCATTAAATGCATTGCCTTATATAAGCAATTAAACAACACTACCCCAAGTTTTAAGGAGCCCAATTTGGTAGGTATTATTTACGTAAAAATTATATAAAATCTTCCATATTTTGATAGTCTTGCTCATATAATAAAGAATCATAGATTTTGCATGTTAAACAACAAGATAGGAGTACTTGTTACAGGTTGTGTTACAGGTTGTAACTTATGTTACCTAACATAATAAATTAGCAAGGCCATTGACTTGGTGTAAGAGATGATATTTCAAAGAGAAATGAATATTTTTCGCATGGTTTCTTATAAATCTCTGGGCTTTGGTGCTTTAATCTTAGGAAGCAATTCTTTGCTCTATTATCAAGACCTTTTTTACAGATGTTATATATAAACTTTTTCAATATTTCCATATATGTATAATACTACGATAAAGATAGAGGGGCGTGGAAAATAATAGTTTCTATTTTAACATGACAATTTAGTATTACTGTTAAATTGGTTAAATGTTTTAAAATATCTTAACTAATCCTTATCCAAGTTGTATACAATATCTATCATTATATCTGCTTGTGTGGCAAAATAATTGATCGTCTCATCTCATCACAACCAGTAGAGTAATCAGACAGAATTATAACTGTAGTCTAAGTATGGGCCCTTTGGAATTCTGTAGACATACTTATATTCTATATTAAATATAATGTACACAGTGGTCAAGAATAAATCAAAGGATGAGAAGATCCAATTAAAATCAAGTTTAGCTCATTTATTGCCCATAATTAGACATTTAAAAAACATCAAACAAAACCATCATTGCAGACGACCTTAATAAAATAATAATAATAATAGTAATAATAATAATAATAATAATAATAATAATAATAATAATAATAATAATAATGATAATAATAATATTCTTTATTTCCTCCACATGTGAAGAGCATACAAATAAAGCACAATTACAAAAGCAAGATAGAAACATTGAACATATATACATCATATACATTATTGGTTTGGTTTTAATATTTTAAAACCTGTTTGTTTATATATCGATATTCAGATTTGAATCGTTTCATTCAAAATCAGGTCACCAACATCCATGCTGTATATGACAATAGACCACGTCAACACTGATGAAGTATTATTGTAATGGCATTCACCTATTTTTTTCTTATTATTAATCTATATAATAAAAATAAACTTGACCAAACAAAGAAATCATGATCACCATGCGTGACATTTGGACTTCGAATCTTGAAAGGTAATTTAATAGCCGTTTCTTTTATCGGGACCTACAAATCACTTCGAAAAATTGAATTTTTCGGATAATCGAAATTCGAATAATAGGTAGTTTTATTGCAATAGATAATAGAGAAAAAAGTCAGGACTGTCCGTAGTCTTCGAATAACCCAGTAGTTTCGGATAATTGAAAATTTGGCTGGAAGGTTAAAAAAATAAATGTTTTTTACCACTCCCCACTTGTGAGAAAGGCGACCTTTCAACAAAGTAGGTTGAATTCAGCCCAGCATGTTTGGATTAGCATAAAAGAAGAATGGGCAGACACTTTTGTCCCCATTATAGGGCGCCTCTGAGTGGGGTACCCAAAAATAAGCTCTTGTATACACGATTTGTTTAAGTTGTGCACAAATTTGGTTGAGTTCTACCCAGCAATTCAGAAAGAGACTGCAATTTAGCCAGAAAATGCACACTCTCTGAGGCCCATGCAAAGGGGATCCAAAAAGCAAAAAACAGTAATGCTCCTGCTAACCCACTTGTGCAAGTAAGTCACCAAACAAATTCGGTTGGATTCAGTATGACCGTTTGCGCAGTCGGTAACGTGTCTGGCAACAGATGTGAGTCTGAATCCAGGGGTCGCGAGATTGAATCCCAACCCGGTCCCGTACTTTCGTGGAGATTGATCATGAAATAATTTCTACGGTCATTCTCCTGCCTTCCGCTGAATCATTCAAGAAGGGTTGTTGTCAGTTACAAGTGAAAGTATGTGCACGAAGTACTGGTTAACTGATTGTTAAAGCTTGCCCAGGAAAAGTGTGGTTAGGTGAACTAACTGTCCCGCCATGACCATAGCTGTTGACTTTGGAAGTAAAGCAACAAAACAAACAAACCGTTTGCAAGGTGAAAGTATTGCAGGCAAATGGGCAGACAGAAGGACACTTTTGACCTACATCCCACATCATTGGGGTATTGGAATTTTGCTGTTGCATACACCAGTTGCATACACCAGTTGCTCAACAAATTTGGTTGGATAATCTGTCCAGTTGTTTAGAAGATAGCATAACAAACAAAAACCTGATATACAGACGAAGGCAATCGCATAATCTCCAACACCTTTTAAAAAGAGAATGGATAAAAAAAATCAAATAAAAAAAAGCCCCAATGATCAGCCTGATTATCCTGTAAATTCAGTAATTAACCTGCTTACATGTACCACACTAACTAAGTGTTGTACTGCCATAAGTGCTGCTGTAAATAATAATGATAATGGTAAAATTGTATAACCATAATGAACACAATTCAGTATTAAGCGTCTTTCATCAGCATTTAAAGAAAGAAACATCTAAAAATGGCTTTGTTTCTGAGAAACTAAATTATATGATGAAAAGTCTCATGCAAGTATAATTTATAAGCATAGAAGTATGTTCTATTTACTCACATTGTCTGTTGTAGGATTTATTTTGTGCAGTTTATGCAGTATATATCCAAAATTAACACAGGATTTATCAAATAGTTAGAGCCTTGCAAACCATGAGGTTTATTTGAATCTTTTTCTGGTTTCCTGCAAGATTAAAGAATTTCAGCTTGAGTCATTGAAATGAGAGAACCAGGTTAACACAGTTATATCATATTTCAAGGTCAGACTGAGTTCAGAATATAATGGTCCTATGCAAATCTAGGTTGGGATTATTTGGTATTAAATGGAACCAAATTATTTACTAGCAGTACCAAAAGATTCCATTTAATCCCAAATTATATGGATGTGTTGAATTGATGAAGTCCCAGAAAATCTTAATAATCCCATTTAAAGTACCTACTGGGACTTTCTGGGATTAAATGGAATATTTATCCCAGAAAGTAACATAAAATCCCACTTCTATTTTAAGCAGAATTGTTTGAGACTTTCTGGGATTTTCCAGTTCCTGATAGTGACAGAAAATACCAATTGTTCCAACTTTTGGGATTTAATGGAATTCCATTAAATACCATGTAAAGTGAAGTACCACAAAATCCCAGGAAGTTCTATTCAAGCAGAATTGGAACTGGACTGAGACTTTCTAGAACATTCTAGAACATACCAATTATTTGGGATTATAACATTCTTCTAGGCCCTGATCTGGGTCCTTACTGTTTGCAAAGGTTAACAACAGATGACAAAAGTCTTTGGTAACAGAACAGAACATATCTTTATTGACATAAAACTCAGGCCGCTCATAGATAGCGTAAAGGCATAAGATACAAAAACAAAGCATATACATGATATACATAAAATACATGAGTACAAAGAGCATGAAAAAGGTGAAAATTAAAATGCGAGCAAAATCAACCCTGAAAGAGCCTTCTATAACTTACAGTAGGCAACATAAACGACTGTTGTTGCTTCATTAAGAAACAAAATAAGGCTTCACATTATTGATTATAGACAATTCGCATGATTTGACATATCATGTGAACTGTCTATAATCAGGTTATTCCCATGAAATATTAAGCCAAGACATAGTAAGAAGTATATTATCGTACTGATTGACTCTTTTAGGGTTAGGCTGCACATGAAAATTTATTCATTATAATTTCTACAAAACTTGACAACTTTACAAGCTTCCTGGTATTTGCTGAAGAAAATAGTTCTTTGAATTTTATAATGTTAGGACTTTTGTAAAAATATGATCTTTAATATTTCTTTCTGTCAGATATAAAGTGATCACAAACAAAAAGATAGTGAAATTCGTCACCGATATCATATTTGCTACATAATATGCATTTTCTGTCTTCTAAAGGTGTGTTTTCCCAGCGACCAGTTTCAACCGGAAGCCGATGATTACTTAACCTAAACTTTAACAATGAAGAACAGTGTTTCCTATTTAATTTGATTAGGTAATTTTCAAAATTTAAATCTTGCTTGAAAAGAGTATAATTCTTTCCTTTAGAGGATGAAGTTACTTTGTTATGCCACTCCTGAACATAAAGGTCTGATAGAGTTTTAGAGATTTGATTTTTGATTGATTTTGGGTTTTCAATGACTTCCTTGTTTAAAAGATCGGGACACCTAACAGATATTAGAATTTGTTTAATAAAATGGATCCATTTATGTTGATGGATGCCAACATCATATTCTCCTAGTAGAAGTAAGTATAACCATTTTGATAGTTTTGTTTGTTTACCATTCACAATATTCATCCAAAAGCTAATAATACGGGTTTTTATTCTAATGTCTACTGCCTTGCAACCTAGTTAACAAGGATAGTTAAAATGATATAATTCAAAATAACATAAGTTATCAAGCAGGATACAAAATGACAATCTAGCATAAAGCACATTTCTTTATTCGCTTAATATTTTCGAGTTATGAATTATAACAATACAATAGAACCAGAAAGATCTTTATCTATAAACTTTTTTGTCGTCTGCTGACTTTTTTTTTTTTAAATTACTTTTTTCAATAAATTCTTTCAGGAACGCACTATTAGAGTGTCAATCCTTTTGGATCAAGATCAGGATCGACATTCTTCTCGTTCCAGATCTGGGTCCTTACTGTTTGCAAAGGTTATCAGCAGATGACAAAAGTCTTTGCTAACAAGGATAGTTAAAGTGATATAAGTTATCAAGCAGGATACAAAATGACAATCTTGCATGAAGCACATTTCTTTATTCGCTTAATATTCGAGTAATGAATTATAACTTAAGTTGTTATGTGAATTGCATGATGTTCACTATTAATGCACTCTATGTCTAAACTTAGAAAACATAATGTGCACTAGGGTGTAAGGTTTTTGTTTTTACACACCTGAAGGTGCCATCTATATCTGCTCCCAAAATGATACTCCCACAATATATACTCCCAAGCAAAAATCCTAAACTATTCATTTTAAGTACATGTTTGTAGTTTGTATATATCTTTTTAGTGAATATTTTGTTCATTTCTCTTCTATCGATTTATTATTTTACCTATCACAATTCTTGCACCTTACAGTGTGGATCCTGATCAGCTGGCCTCTCAGAAGCTAGCTGATCTGGATCTACACTCATAGGAAATAGTCATAATCAGGCAGTATCCTAAATTTCTTCTGTGTTTTTGTCGAATTTTATGTGCATATAATTCGGAGAAAATTAACAAAAATAAAAATTAAAGTAATATGATGACCTGTAAATAATGTAAAATGGCCCATACCATGTTGTACCTGGGTATAACTTGTTTTGAAAACAGTATAGATCTGAATCAGCTGGCCTGAAACCAGCTGATCAGGATACATATTGTTTTCTACTTTGGTTATAAATGCATACTACTAAGTGGAACCCTGCAAGTTGGTTAGATATACACTGCTGAAGTTTCTCTTTGCCTACAATTGTTGTCTGCTGATAACCTTTGCAAACAGTTTTAGAACCAGATCAGCACCGACAAAATGTCAGACCTGATCTGAATCCAAACTGTTTGACTCTCTGATAGTGATAATGAAGGAACTATATAGTAAATTAATTTAGAAAAGACAGCAGATGACAAAATACCTAAATAATTTCCAACAAGCAGAGTAAAATAGAAATGGATGCTTGTCGAGACAAATAGGGTTACTATGTTATAATAAATGCACTTGCATAAATTAACCTTTGTCCTGCTGAACCTAGATATATCCCGTTTTTGGAAACAACTGATCATCAAACTTTTGTCATCTGCTGATAACATTCATGAACAGTTTGGAGTCAGATCAGGACCAACAGTATGTTTGGTCCTGATCTGGATCCATACAATTTGACACCTTGATTTTTTTCCTGAAATTTCTTGAAAATATTTATTTTGAAAGGAGTCAGCAGACGACAACAAAATCACTAAGTATGTCGCATGTAAAGATTTATATAAAAATTCAATGCAGTCTGATCAGGGACTATTTTTTTTGTTCTTTGAACAAAATAATTTATTCACTAAAAGGTAATTCCAGAAGACTATCTTAAAAGGACCTTAATGATTTCACTCTTTCCTTATTAGCTGCTTCTCATCTGTATCTACACTGTTTGCTAAAGCTGGTATGTGATTGACAGTGTAAAACTGAAATTTCGGTGTTTATTGGGATTAAGACACCAGGTAATAGCCTCGCCATGTGGTCAGAAGCCTGCTATTTGTTGCCAGGGTAACAAGAACACTTCAATTTAGATGAACAAATCCAAATGTTTTGAGGTCTGCTGACCATTAAAACCAAAAAGATCTTTTTTATCTAGTTGAATACTTTTAATGTCTTTTGCAAAAATCCTTTCAGGAACTCAATTAGAATGTCAAACATTTTGGATGCAGACCAGGAATGACTTTCAATTGGTTCTGATCTTGGTCCTAACTGTTTGCAAGGTTATCAGCAGACGACATTGTCTGTCTGATAAAATGTTATACACAGTAACAAGGGTCTTTCTACACATTTCTGTACAGTGACATAGGTCACAGTTCTACAATATAAAATGCAAGTTGTACCTTAAATTCAAATACAATACAATAGAACCAGAAAGATCTTTTTTCTATAAACTTTTTGTCGTCTGCTGACTTTTTTTTAAAATAACTTTTTTCAATAAATTCTTTCAAAAACACACTATTAGAGTGTCAGTCGGTTTGGATCAAGATAAGGATCAACATTCTTCTCGGCCCTGATCTGGGTCCTTACTGTTTGCAAAGGTTATTAGCAGATGACAAAAGTCTTTGTTAACAGAACAGAACATATTTTATTGTCATAAAACTCAGACCACTCATAGATAGCGTAAATGCATAAGATACAAAAACAAAGCATATACATGATATACATAAAATACATGTCTTGAGTACAAAGAGCATGAAAAAGGTGAAAGTTAAAATGCGAGCAAAATCAACCCTGAAAGAGCCTTCTATAACTTACAGTAGGCAACATAATCGACTGTTGTTGCTTCATTAGGAAACAAAATAAGGCTTCACATTATTGATTATAGACAATTCGCATGATTTGACATATCATGTGAGTTGTCTATAATCAGGTTATTCCCATGAAATATTAAGCCAAGACATAGTAAGAAGTATATTATCGTAATGATTGACTCTTTTAGGGTTAGGCTGCACATGAACATTTATTCATTATAATTTCTACAAATCTTGAAAACTTTACAAGCTTCCTGGTATTTGCTGAAGAAAATAGTTCTTTGAATTTTATAATGTTTGGACTTTTGTAAAAATATGATCTTAAATATTTCTTTCTGTCAGATATAAAGTGATCAACAACAAAAAGATAGTGAAATTCGTCACCGATATCATGTTTGCTACATAATGTGCATTTTCTGTCTTCTAAAGGTGTGTTTTCCCAGCAACCAGTTTCAACCGGAAGCCAATGATTACTTTAGCTAAACTTTAACAATGAAGAACAGTGTTTCCTATTTAATTTGATTAGGTAATTTTCAAAATTTAAATCTTGCTTGAAAAGAGTATAATTCTTTCCTTTAGAGGATGAAGTTGCTTTGTTATGCCACTCCTGAACATAAAGGTCTGATAGAGTTTTAGAGATTTGATTTTTTGATTGATTTTGGGTTTTCAATGACTTCCTTGTTTAAAAGATCAGGACGCCCTACAGATATTAGAATATGTTTAATAAAATGGATCCATTTATGTTGATGGATGCCACCATCATATTCTCCTAGTAGAAGAAGGTATAACCATTTTGATAGTTTTGTTTGTTTACCATTCACAATATTCATCCAAAAGCTAATAATACGGGTTTTTATTCTAATGTCTACTGCCTTGCAACCTAGTTAACAAGGATAGTTAAAATGATATAATTCAAAATAACATAAGTTATCAAGCAGGATACAAAATGACAATCTAGCATGAAGCACATTTCTTTATTCGCTTAATATTTTCGAGTTATGAATTATAACAATACAATAGAACCAGAATGATCTTTATCTATAAACTTTTTTGTCGTCTGCTGACTTTTTTTTTTTAAATTACTTTTTTCAATAAATTCTTTCAGGAATGCACTATTAGAGTGTCAATCCTTTTGGATCAAGATCAGGATCGACATTCTTCTCGTTCCAGATCTAGGTCCTTACTGTTTGCAAAGGTTATCAGCAGATGACAAAAGTCTTTGCTAACAAGGATAGTTAAAGTGATATAAGTTATCAAGCAGGATACAAAATGACAATCTTGCATGAAGCACATTTCTTTATTCGCTTAATATTCAAGTAATGAATTATAACTTAAGTTGTTATGTGAATTGCATGATGTTCACTATTAATGCACTCTATGTCTAAACTTAGTAAACATAATGTGCACTAGGGTGTAAGGTTTTTGTTTTTACACACCTGAAGGTGCCGTCTATGTCTGCTCCCAAAATGATACTCCCACAATATATACTCCCAAGCAAAAATCCTTTTAAAATACTAAACTATTCATTTTACGTACATGTTTGTAGTTTGTATATATCTTTTTAGTGAATATTTTGTTCATTTCTCTTCTATCGATTTATTATTTTACCTATCACAATTCTTGCACCTTGCATTGTGGATCCTGATCAGCTGGCCTCTCAGAAGCTAGCTGATCTGGATCTACACTCATAGGAAATAGTCATAATCAGGCAGTATCCTAAATTTCTTCTGTGTTTTTGTCGAATTTTATGTGCATAAAATTAGGAGAAAATTAACAAAAATAAAAATTAAAGAAATATGATGACCTGTAAATAATGTAAAATGGCCCATACCATGCTGTACCTGGGTATAACTTGTTTTGAAAACAGTATAGATCTGAATCAGCTGGCCTGAAACCAGCTGATCAGGATACATATTGTTTTCTACTTTGGTTATAAATGCATACTACTAAGTGGAACCCTGCAAGTTGGTTAGATATACACTGCTGAAGTTTCTCTTTGCCTACAATTGTTGTCTGCTGATAACCTTTGCAAACAGTTTTAGAACCAGATCAGCACCGACAAAATGTCAGACCTGATCTGAATCCAAACTGTTTGACTCTCTGATAGTGATAATGAAGGAACTATATAGTAAATTAATTTAGAAAAGACAGCAGATGACAAAATACCTAAATAATTTCCAACAAGCAGAGTAAAATAGAAATGGATGCTTGTCGAGACAAATAGGGTTACTATGTTATAATAAATGCACTTGCATAAATATCAAATTAACCTTTGTCCTGCTGAACCTAGATATATCCCGTTTTTGGAAACAACTGATCATCAAACTTTTGTCATCTGCTGATAACATTCATGAACAGTTTGGAGTCAGATCAGGACCAACAGTATGTTTGGTCCTGATCTGGATCCATACAATTTGACACCTTGATTTTTTTCCTGAAATTTCTTGAAAATATTTATTTTGAAAGGAGTCAGCAGACGACAACAGAATCACTAAGTATGTCGCATGTAAAGATTTATATAAAAAATTCAATGCAGTCTGATCAGGGACTATTTTTTTTGTTCTTTGAACAAAATAATTTATTCACTAAAAGGTAATTCCAGAAGACTATCTTATTTAACTCTTTCCTTATTAGCTGCTTCTCATCTGTATCTACACTGTTTGCTAAAGCTGGTATGTGATTGACAGTGTAAAACTGAAATTTCGGTGTTTATTGGGATAAGTCACCAGGTAATAGCCTCACCATGTGGTCAGAAGCCTGCTATTTGTTGCCAGGGTAACAAGAACACTTCAATTTAGATGAACAAATCCAGTCATGCCCACATTCATGTTTTGAGGTCTGCTGACCATTAAAACCAAAAAGATCTTTTTTAACTAGTTGAATACTTTTTATGTCTTTTGCAAAAATTCTTTCAGGAACTCAATTAGAATGTCAAACATTTTGGATGCAGACCAGGAATGACTTTCAATTGGTTCTGATCTTGGTCCTAACTGTTTGCAAGGTTATCAGCAGACGACATTGTCTGTCTGATAAAATGTTATACACAGTAACAAGGGTCTTTCTACACATTTCTGTACAGTGACATAGGTCACTGTTCTACAATATAAAATGCAAGTTGTACCTTAAATTCAAATACAATACAATAGAACCAGAAAGATCTTTTTTCTATAACTTTTTTGTCGTCTGCTGACTTTTTTTTTTAAAATAACTTTTTTCAATAAATTCTTTCAGGAATACACTATTAGAGTGTCAGTCGGTTTGGATCAAGATAAGGATCAACATTCTTCTCGGCCCTGATCTGGGTCCTTACTGTTTGCAAAGGTTATCAGCAGATGACAAAAGTCTTTGTTAACAGAACATATTTTTATTGACATAAAACTCAGGCCACTCATAGATAGCGTAAGAGCATAAGATACAAAAACAAAGCATATACATGATATACATAAAATACAGTGTACAAAGAGCATGAAAAAGGTGAAAATTAAAATGCGAGCAAAATCAACCCTGAAAGAGCCTTCTATAACTAACAGTAGGCAACATAATCGACTGTTGTTGCTTCATTAAGAAACAAAATAAGGCTTCACATTATTAATTATATACAATTCGCATGATATGACATATCATGTGAGTTGTCTATAATCAGGCAATTCCCATGAAATATTAAGCCAAGACATAGTAAGAAGTATATTATCGTAATGATTGACTCTTTTAGGGTTAGGCTGCACATGAAAATTTATTCATTATAATTTCTACAAAACTTGATAACTTTACAAGCTTCCTGGTATTTGCTGAAGAAAATAGACTTTCGAATTTTATAATGTTAGGACTTTTGTATAAATATAAACTTAAATATTTCTTTCTGTCAGATATAAAGTGATCACAAACAAAAAGAAAGTGAAATTCGTACCCGATATCATGTTTGCTACATAATGTGCATTTTCTGTCTTCTAAAGGTGTGTTTTCCCAGCGACCAGTTTCAACCAGAAGCCGATGATTACTTAACCTTAACTTTAACAATGAAGAACAGTGTTTCCTATTTAATTTGATTAGGTAATTTTCAAAATTTAAATCTTGCTTGAAAAGAGTATAATTCTTTCCTTTAGAGGATGAAGTTACTTTGTTATGCCACTCCTGAACATAAAGGTCTGATAGAGTTTTAGAGATTTGATTTTTGATTGATTTTGGGTTTTCAATGACTTCCTTGTTTTAAAGAGCGGGACGCCCAACAGATAATAGAATATGTTTAATAAAATGGATCCATTTATGTTGATGGATGCCACCGTCATATTCTCCTAGTAGAAGTAAGTATAACCATTTTGATAGTTTTGTTTGTTTACCATTCACAATATTCATCCAAAAGCTAATAATACGGGTTTTTATTCTAATGTCTACTGCCTTGCAACCTAGTTAACAAGGATAGTTAAAATGATGTAATTCAAAATAACATAAGTTATCAAGCAGGATACAAAATGACAATCTAGCATAAAGCACATTTCTTTATTCGCTTAATATTTTCGCGGTATGTATTATAACAATACAATAGAATTAGAAAGATCTTTTTCTTTAAACTTTTTTGTCGTCTGCTGACTTTTTTTTTTGTAAAAATTACTTTTTTCAATAAATTCTTTCAGGAACACACTATTAAAGTGTCAATCCTTTTGGATCAAGATCAGGATCGACATTCTTCTCGTTCCAGATCTGGGTCCTTACTGTTTGCAAAGGTTATCAGCAGATGACAAAAGTCTTTGCTAACAAGGATAGTTAAAGTGATATAAGTTATCAAGCAGGATACAAAATGACAATCTTGCATGAAGCACATTTCTTTATTCGCTTAATATTCGAGTAATGAATCATAACTAAAGTTATTATGTGAATTGCATGATGTTCACTATTAATGCACTCTATGTCTAAACTTAGTAAACATAATGTGCACTAGGGTGTAAGGTTTTTGTTTTTACACACCTGAAGGTGCCGTCTATGTCTGCTCCCAAAATGATACTCCCACAATATCTACTTCCAAGCAAAAATCCTTTTAAAATGCTAAACTATTCATTTTACGTACATGTTTGTAGTTTTTTATATATATTTTTTGTGAATATTTTGTTCATTTCTCTTCTATCGATTTATTATTTTACCTATCACAATTCTTGCACCTTACAGTGTGGATCCTGATCAGCTGGCCTCTCAGAAGCTAGCTGATCTGGATCTACACTCATAGGAAATAGTCATAATCAGGCAGTATCCTAAATTTCTTCTGATATGTTTTTGTCGAATTTTATGCGCATAAAATTACAGAAATATGATGACCTGTAAATAATGTAAAATGGCCCATACCATGCTGTACCTGGGTTTAACTTGTTTTGAAAACAGTATAGATCTGAATCAGCTGGCCTGAAACCAGCTGATCAGGATACATATTGTTTTCTACTCTGCTTGTAAATGCATACTGCCAAGTGGAACCCTGCAAGTTGGTTAGATATACACTGCTGAAGTTTCTCTTTGCCTGCAATTGTTGTCTGCTGATAACCTTTGCAAACAGTTTTAGAACCAGATCAGCACCGACAAAATGCCAGACCTGATCTGAATCCAAACAGTTTGACTCTCTGATAGTGATAATGAAGGAACTATATAGTAAATTAATTTAGAAAAGACAGCAGATGACAAAATACCTAAATAATTTCCAACAAACAGAGTAAAATAGAAATGGATGCTTGTCGAGATAAATAGGGTTACTATGTTATAATAAATGCACTTGCATAAATATCAAATTAACCTTTGTCCTGCTGAACCTAGATATCCTGTTTTTGGAAACAACTGATCAGCTGATCAGGATCCACAGTTTTGCATTCAGTTTAGGGTCTTGCCAAAATTTAGCTATAATTGCTCAGCAGTACCACTGTAGTCATTCCACTACGGCAATTTGGGTCTCGTCACCCACTCGGGTGTTATAGTAAAATTACCTTCAAATAAAGGCTGACAAAAATGAGAACTTTCTAATATGATTGCTTCGAGATTGCATCGTCTAGTTAACAACCTCTGGTTTGTTTTGCCAAAATGGAGATATTATCAGATTTTAAATGTGTTTTTTCACAGTTATATTAAAAAAATGTCAATTACGGTTTCGTCATAATAATACGGTCTCGTCATTGATTAATTGTCCACGATGACGAAACCGTAATTAGCTATTTCATGCCTAGACATCAAACGTTAAAGTTTTCATATAATTTTAAAGCTAAAAGATACTATGTATTTGATGACCAAAAAATAATCAGAACCCAAGCATTTTGGGGCGTTTATCTGTGATTAACTGAAATAATTGAACAAAATGAGAAAGTTACCTTAACACCGGAATAAGTGACGAGACCCAAATTGCCGTAGTGGTATGACTACAGTGAGTACAGGGTTAAACAATTTAAATTTGATAGTTTGTGTAGAATGGTTGTTTTTTTTGTGTGTGTACATATTCTTTATTTTGAGGGCCTCATGGAAGATAAGTTGTACCACTAAATGTTGTCACCCTCTTTAAATAAAGACTTTACTTACTTACTTGCTTACTTACCAATATACTCCTGAAAGACCTATTCCATCATTACAATTGATTTCTCCAATTTTTTTTTTTTTTTTGATTTGATTTGATTCTTTACGCCCCAGTCAATAATTTTTCAGTTATGGCGGGATGGGTCTACCTGGATTGCACCAGTACTAATGCAAGGATTAAAGTGTCCAAATTAAATGATAGTGCTTCAATCATAACCCTTGATTGAAGTAACTCTAATGAATTTTTCAGGAATACCAGACTGTCAAACCATTTTGGATCCAGATCAGACCCAGCAAAGTCATTTTGATGTTCCTGATCTGGTTACAACCAGTTTACAAACTGTTACTAGCAGATAGAGGGTTAACATGATGACCATTGTCATAATTTTCTCTTATGAATTTTCAGGAATACCATCAGAGTGGCACACAGTTTGGATTCTGATCAGGCCTACCGTTTTGACAGTCTTTATCCAGATCCAAACTGTTTTCAAATTGTCCCTAACAGGTAAAAAGGTTAATACGATGCATACTGGGGATCAGAGATTGCTGAAACGGGCATGGACATCCGCCCGGTCTTGCAAGTTGCCATAGTAGACATCATGGGAATAGACATTTTGGCACAGTAGACATTTCAGGAACAAACATTTTGGGGGACATAATAGCACTAACCCATTTAATACATACTTCCACAAAGAATGGCTTGTAAATTTTCAATAATTCCTCACCAGTCACAAATTGAATTTCCAATTGAATGCATCCATCTCCAGTTGGGATTATAATTACACTCAAATATTAAAAGTATGTAATGTTAGGAAACAGTGCAGAACCTGATCAGAGGTCACATTATGTCATATCTGATCTGGTTATGTACTGTTTGCCAATGTCCCATAAAATGATGGATAAACCCTTGTCCTGCTGAAACCGGATATGTCATCTTTAGAAAAGAGAGTAAATCCAGAATCAGCTGGCTAAATCTAGTGAACACATCTGTGGACATGAGATCTAGATCTGACTGCTTTCCAGACAGCATAAGATTCCACTGGAAAACAGAAGTGAATGTGCCATATTCATATTTATGCAGCAGAACAAGGGTTAAGGCACTGATCAGCAGAGGACAACAAAAGCTTGTAAAACTATCCGCATGCAAACATTTATGACCTGACC
Organism: Loripinus fragilis; assembly: GCA_964019695.1. Lineage (NCBI taxonomy): Eukaryota > Metazoa > Mollusca > Bivalvia > Lucinida > Lucinidae > Loripinus > Loripinus fragilis. The sequence goes on from CAXHUL010000151.1 coordinate 51,652, forward strand.
TCATGGTGTGCTGTCAATTGAAAATGCACATGCTAAGTTTAGTGTTCAGAAGGGCCTCTTGTCTTGACACACAAATGACAGACACACCATTCACATCTTGCAGACATATTTGAAGGCAATATTAAATGTATAGCTCAGTTTGAGCACTTAATAGCCAGGTGACTTAATATGTCCAATTCCAAATCCACTATTTGGCCTCCAGATGAAAGTGCTTATAAGAAAATATTTTTCAAATTGTTATTTCAAAACCAAATCCAGGAGTGCAGTGGCTCAGTGGTAGAGTGCTTGACTCGAGACAGATGGCCCCCCGAGTTAGAGCATCACCGGCATCACTGCGTTGTGTCCTTGAGCAGGACACATTAATCCTAGCTTAGTCCTGGTTCAACCCAGGAAGACCCATCCCTTTATAGCTGAAAGATTGTTCATGGGATGTAAAGAATCACATTTTTTGAGCACCCAAAACAAATGTTCAAATGATTGAAAAATTGCATATGTTCTCACAATTTTGTCAATAAAAGTTCACTTATCTGGACTTATGTTAGACCAAACTCCATGTACATATAAACTCATCTATTTCAATATTTAAAAGTTATACAGCTTAAAATTATGCATTTTATTAAAACAGATGACATTTGATTATTTCTTCAGTCTTTTCTATTTAACCCTTAAAGCACCAATCACGACTGCAGCAGATGACAAATATGGCGACAACTTTCCTAATTTTTGAAAAAATAAGGTATGATATTTCATGAGAATCGTCTGCCAGCAGACTATTCTCATGAAACGTCGTGCCTTATTTGTTTTTTTATTCTTTGAAAAAGCAGCAAAATTTGCAATTGTCGTCTGCTGCAAATTGTATGTGGCACTTTATGAGTTAACTTTTTGCCTATTATTGTTGTCTGCTGATTACCTCTGCAAAATCTAGAGGCGGCCACTGGCCCCCTTTAAGTGGCCCCCTTTTGTATCAAATGGCCCCTTGCTAAAGGTAGAGTTGGCCATCATCAACATCATGCAAATGGGCAAATATTAGACAGTGTTTTTCCATCTGAAATCACATGAAAATGACCACTGAAAATTTAATGGATTTAACACTGAAGTCGGTCCTAATCTGGATCCAAAGTGTTTGATTATGGATGATTTGTTTCTTCAACCAGTCAATAATTTTTCAGTCATGTCGGGATGGGTCTTCTGTGTTGAACCAGTACCAATCAGTCTCAGGTTAAAGTGTCTTGTACCACTCCTGATTTCCTGCTGACATTGAAGCTGCCCATCACTGGCCATCATTCGACAAGCCAATCAGTTTGTCAGAACTTGTTCCTTATTTATCACATCCAGAAATCATGGGTTAGGGATTCAATATTGGAATAGAGTCCTAATGGCCAAGAAAGATGTTATATGTTCAACTCTTGCTGAGACCATACTGAGTAGTTAAAATTTGGCTCAGTGAGTAACAAATCTGTACTCTTATCAAACATTAAAATGAAAGAGGTATAATTCCCTTGAATCACATCAGATATTGCTGTAAGTTGGTGACTGTGGTCAATGGACTCCTTAGAACTGGACTTTCTCTGAGACCAAACTATCTTATCTGTGAGATGCTGTTCACCCTGAAAAAATTATTGCACAAACCAATATGACATATTGTTATATAACTGGAGAGAATCCCATCTCCTGATTCGGTGCCATGATTAAACGAAATCAACAGATATCACCGAAATCACCAGAAAATCACCGAAATCACGAGATAAAAGTAAGAAATCACCTTTTTATAGTTTACTTATTGCAAAAATATGATAAGAATTAGTATAATATGCTTATTTCTAGTCTGTTTTTAAAAATATGTTGATAAAAAAAACACTTTCAAACTGCTATAATGTGTTGCTATATTTTTTATTGAAATATTTATTTGCTGGCACATTAAAATATAAGCCTTTTGTAAACACATCAATTATTCTACTATCATTTATATCATATAAAGGCATAAAATTAACATTAAAATGGATATTTCCTTTTTTTCTGGTGATTTCGGAATACCTTGAATTGGAAATTGAAATGTACATTTTTTTTCATATTTTAATCAAAGTAGAAATAAGCTTATTATTCAAGTTGTTATCCAGCTGATCAGGATGCATATTGTTTTCTACTTTGCTTGTTAATGCATACTATTAAGTGGAACCCTGCAAGTTGGTTAGATATACACTGCTGAAGTTACTCTTTGCCTGAAATTGTTGTCTGCTGATAACCTTTGCAAACAGTTTAAGAACCAGATCAGGACTGACAAAATGTCAGACCTGATCTGGGTCCAAACTGTATGACTCTCTGATGGTGATCATTAAGGAACTATATAGTAAATTCATTTAGAAAAGACAGCAGATGACAAAATACCTAAACATTTGCCTGGTCCTGAAGTCAGCTGATCAGGATGTATATTGTTTTCTACTCTGCTTGTAAATGCATACAAATAAGTGGTATAATGCCTTCAATGTTTGCTCCGGTACCGTTAGTTTAACAGATAACAGGGCCCAGGGCGACGGCGGTAAACATTGCGCTTACCGTACCCTGCAAGTTGGTTAGATATACACTGCTAAAGTTACTCTTTGCCTGCAATTGTTGTCTGCTGATAACCTTTGCAAACAGTTTAAGCCAGATCAGGACCGACAAAATGTCAGACCTGATCTGGCTCCAAACTGTTTGACTCTGATGGTGATCTATAAGGTAATCTATACAGTAAATTAATTTAGAAAAGACAGCAGATGACAAAATACCTAAACATTTTCCTGGTCCTGAAGCCAGCTGATCAGGATGTATATTGTTTTCTACTTTGCTTGCAAAGGCATACAAATAAGTGGTACCCTGCAAGTTGGTTAAATAATTTAACACTGCTGAAGTTACTCTGCCTGCAATTGTTGTCTGCTGATAACCTTTGCAAACAGTTTTGGAACCAAATCAGGACCAACAAAATATTGGGCCAGATCTAAATCCAAACTGTTTGACTCTCTGAGAACTATATAGTAAATTAATTTTAAAAAAATACAGCAGATGACAAAAATATAAAAAAATTTCCAGCAAGCAGAGTAAAATAGAAACGGATGCTTGTCAAGATAAATAGGGTTACTATATTATAATAAATGCACTTGTGTAAATATCAAATTAACCCTTGTCCTGCTGAACCTAGATATATCCTGTTTTTGGAAACACTAACAGTGTGGAAACTGATCAGCTGATCGGGATCCACAGTTTTGCATTCAGTTTACGGTCTTGCCAAAATTAAGCTATATTTGCTCAGCAGTACAGGGTTAAACAATTTAATTTGATAGTTTGTGTAGAATTGTTTTTTTTTTTTTTTTTTTTTTTTTTTTATGTGTGTAAATATTATTTATTTTGAGGGCCTCATGGAAGATTAGTTGTACTACTAAATGTTGTCACCCTCTTTAAATAAAGACTTTACTTACTTACTTATTTACTTACTTACTTAATTACTTACTTACTTACTTACTATCCAACTATGGCATTAAATTAATAATAAAATTGTGATTTCCTATTTTTATCTGGTGATTTCGGTGAATTCACTGTGCACTGAATTTGAAAGTGAAATCATAACATTTTTTTCATTTCTTTTTAAAATCAAAGTAGAAATAAGCTTTTTATACTAATTCTTATTATATTATGACATTAAACTAACAATAAAATGGTAGTTTTTTCTTATTTTTATCTGGTGATTTCTTGGTGATTTCTGCTGATTTCGGTTAATCATCGGACCCTCCTGATTGGCTCAATTTGTCTTCATAAATCTCTGTCTACCTGAAAACCGGTCTAAACTGGCCTACAAGTTAATATTGCATGAAAACCAGCTCAAACTAGTTTCCAGAAGTTAATATTTTGACACTAATATCACCATCTGTAGAGCTAAAAATAGCATGATTAATATAAAACTAACATGTGCTGCATGAAATTGACATGATTTGCTGTTTCACATCCCAGACTTTCATGATCTTTTTGAAAACAGTTTTGTATTATCTTGTTTGTTAATTTATCTTTGTTTTGAAAAAAACAAAAAGTATAAAAAAAAGTTTTATATTAATTAAATTTTACGTTCCACACTCAGAGAATTAGTATCCTTTTCAACATGCAAAATACTATGTTTAAATATTTTAATAACAGTTGATAAAACTTATGAGAAAGTCCTTAGGCTGAAGGTTGAACATAACTTAAACAACAAAACAAAAAGTAGAAAAGTTTCATTCTTAGTTGAAACGCCATACAACAAAACAGTTATTGACTTCAACTTCGGTAGACATAAGGATTATCTACCCTGTTTCATTCCCTTTAATTTGATATGCAACACAACTAATTCACACCGGGTAGGCGGCAACATCGAACGCTGAACACAATCGAGGAACTGCGATCAATACATGTATGTACAGCCGCTGTTATAAATAAGTCAGTTTATCTGGGTTTTTTTTTATAATTTATAGCAGTATTTTAATAAAATTGGTTTCGCCTATCTATTCTGAAATGAATCGTGATTTGTTCTATGCAGGTGTTGTTTCTGATAAACAAGTAAAATGAACTTACAGTCGGCCGATCGCAGACAATGGGTTCTTAGCTTTCTTTCATATGAGCTCCGTCACAAGAAAACCTTTTTTTTCGATGTGTCTGGTGATGTCCAAACAGACCTTGGAAGGAGTACAACTACCCTGCCGTATATATTGTAGAACTGGCAGGCTCATCGTGTGGCCCGTTAGCTAAGTGGTCAGAGTATTTGCACGGTCTGTGATAGGTCCCGGGTTCGAGTCCCCATCTGGTCATATGCTTTTTCTTCACATGTGTCATCTACACCCCCCCCCCCCCATGACCCGTCCTGAACTTGAACCCAGGACCCTCTCAGAATGTGGGTGTATGTTTACCACTGAACTGTCGGGCCACACAGTAGGCATGTGACATAGGGTTTGATCCTGAGCCTTCCAGGTCCGATTTGAGTTTATGGATCAATATAAAACAGAAAACATACTTATAAAGCTCGGATATATATATATCGGACAAAAGCAAACAAAAAATTGCTCATTGATTGCCAAAAACATTGATTGCTATCGATAACCGATTGCCATTAATGAAGTTTTCGATTGCCTTAGTATCATTACCATCATCCTTTAAAACAGATACTGCGCTTTTCACTTATCAGATAGAAATTATTGAATACACACAGGATATCCACCAATAATTTAATTTTACCCTTCTGTTTCTGAAAGATCGAAATACGACAATGAATGCGAAAAAATATACATATTTTTCAGTTTTAAGTTGAAATAAGTAATGATCAGAAATAAAATGTTATTTTTCAGCCAACTCTCACACATTTTTTGGACAAATATAACACCAAGCACATTTCTTTGATCTTACCTAAAACTGATATCATGCTTACTTTTACTGAAACCTGAGCATTCCAATGAAAAAAATAAACTATTAAACTTACCCAAAACGGCGGCTGTAAAATATAAATATTGATAACAGTTCCTCGGTTGTATTCTTGTTGCGCCTACCCAGTGTGTAATTTCAGAAAAGAAAAAAATGATCTTTTGACCACACCCCAGGGGTCAAGGGTGTGTGTTGGCACAAAATATTAGCTAGCATGTTATTGTATGCTTCATTCCCTTAAATTTAATATGCAACATGACTATATTCTGAAAAAAAATTGATTTTATATTTATAAGCCTATGACATAATGTGAGGTGATGCTACATACCAAATATCAAGGCTCTAAGCCTTGTAGTTTCAGACAAGAAGATTTTTTCAAGTTTTCCTTATTAAAGCCTATGTAAAATAGTAAATCATGTGACCACTGAGGCGGGAACATTTTTGGCCCCAGGAGTATAACTTGAACAAAGCTGGTAGAGGTCTACTAGGTTATACTTCATATCAAATATCAAGGCTCTATGATTTGTGGTTTCATACAAGAAGATTTTTTCATGTTTTCCATAAGCCTGTGTAAAACATGTGGCCCCTTGGGACAGGACCATTTTTGGCCCCAGGGTCATAATTTGAACAAACTTGGTGGACCTGGATCATAGTTTGAACAAACTTGGTAGAGGTCCACTAGTCTTGGTGATGCTACATACCAAATATCAAAGCTCGATGCCTTGTGGTTTTAGACAAGAAGATTTTTTTATGTTTTCCCTATATAAGCCTATGTATCACATGTAACCCCAGGGACAGGCCCATTTATGACCCATGGGCATAATGCGCATAATTTGAACAAGCTTGGTAGAGGTCACTTAGATGATGCACATACCAAATATCAAATCTATATGGCTTGTGGTTTCAGACAAGAACATTTTTAAATTTTTCATCTTGAAAATCTATTTTTAGCCTGTGTTGACCAAAATCATTTGAACAATTATCAAAGAGGGCTATATAAAGATCATTCCTGCCAAGTTTGGCCAAAATCCAGCTAGTAGTTTAGGAAATGTCCTTTGATGCAAATGTTGACCACAGACGACGACTGACTTCCAACGATCACAATAGCTCATCAAGTACTTTGAAGCAGGATTTCTGTGTAGTTTGGTGAAATACCACCAAGTGGTACAGAAGACATTATTTAAAGGAAATTGTTGACGGACGACGGACATCCTATGATCACAATAGCTCACCTTGAGCCTATACAATTGACTAGTAGTACTTAGTACATAACAATTGGTGACTTGCAGTGCTCTGGAAGAATGTGGGTGGGGGATTTGTGTTAAACACATCTGTTTTACTTATTTAGATAATTGTACAGCTACCTAGATTCTGGGTCAGTCTCTCAATGTATTGCAGTAATCTCATCAGCGCAAAAATATTTACTGTTCATATTAAGGTCAAAATCTTACCTCATTTATCACCATTCAGCATGTTCAGCTGAGGGACCAAACTGCCTGCGGTGTCCCTCTTGTCAGTGAAGTATGTGTTCATCATAGAAGCCTCTACAGCCTCCTGGCTACTGATAGCCATACTTATCCTGCAATTCTGGAATGACTTGGACTGCTGGATGGCAGCTGTTGCATGTTGATGCTCTGAAGAACATTTAAATATAAACAAAGTCCTGCTGAGTCTGGATTTATCCTTTTTTTCAAATACATGTACTGTCAATTAAGATCAGCTGGTGTCTGTGGAGCTATCCGAGCAAAATCCTTACTGTTTTTCAGTCTGAAAATATACAAGGCCCTATATTAGGTCAGGGAAAACAGTGTTCAATCTAAAGCCTTTGACCCCTTGCTGAAAAGCTAGAGTGGGCCATCTATTACATTGTATGTGGATGGGGAAATATTGAGTTATATTATCACGTGAAATCAAATGAATATCACCCAGATTTTCCAAGATTGAACAATGGAAAAGTATTATTAGGCCAAATATTCAGCTATGAAAATCTTAAATGGATCAGGGTGATTTCAAAAATAATGCATCCATTTCTATAATTAATGTTCATAGACTATCTAAAGCAGATTTATTGTTAAAATTAATTAAGATATGAAATTAATGTTTTTCTTGCATCATGCCAAGTTTCATCGCTTTAGAATGTTCCGTTCAAAAATTACATGGAAAAATGTCATCCAAATTGTCACAAGGGTAACACTTATTTGTGACATTTTTTCCCTTACCTTCAATTCAACTGTAAATTGTATTAAACACTATTCATGTATAGTCAAATGGTGAATTGCAGTTGAAATATAGCATAAAAGCTGTAGGAAAACAATCTTTTCATCTTTTTTAAACCAGATAAATCGGAAATTTGTAACCTTTTATAAACACACCCTTTCAAATTTTTATCATACAGAATTTCATATGATTGGAGTAAAGTGAATTGCCTCATAAAATATACAAAGTTTTATTCAAAAGGAATGCTGTTTTAATGACTAGCTGTCTTTAAGCTTTCTAAAGGAACCAACTTGCCTATAAAACAACAAGTATGATTTTATGTAGCCAGTACTGAATAAAACCACCCAGATATGTCACAAGTGTAACATTTAAGGTTTCAACCATCAGCATTTCATTTTGTTTTGCATTTCATAGCTTTTTTGCTGTTTTTCTGGTCAAGGGAGCCCCAAAAAAACATTATGAGGAATTGTGGTGAAATCCTTAAAGCTGCATAGTCTGTAACTTTTGATCTTCTTATTTTAAAAATAATGTTTTTATTTTTCAAGAACGCAGTAAAAATACTCAAATTCAGGTAAACATTTTAACATTTTCGTAAATCTTAACAAGTTATCACTATCAAAACAACTTCATTTATGTTAAAATTCAACGGTCTATGATTATTGGAGGGACGCAAATAATTACCAACAAGAGAAAAATACACCTATTTGATAAGATAATTCACTTTTCCATGCAGTTTTCAGCTGTACTGAACATTTTTATTGTGAAAACATAGCTTAATTCTACTTTTACAAATGATTTAAAAAGAAAATAAAATTTTTCGAAAAATGTTCACAGTTACAGAGTATGCAGCTTTAAGCTGCTGACTTTGTGGCATGATTTTAACTGATGTCACAAGTGTAACACATTTTAGGAATATGTGATAAATGCATATACATGGCAAATCTTAAATGAAATATTACTTATTTGGTCTTTTTAACAATTCTTGAATGCATAAATATAATTTAAACACAACAAAAAGTCAACAACTTCACCAAATGTGTAGTCAATACTAGTTACGGTCCAGCAGGAATGATACTTCCTCAAGCCCATATACTAGTTTCATTATGAAGCTGGCCATCCTTGAGCTACATTCTGGGATAGGAATCATGCTAAATTCAACACTGAAGAAATCAGACAATCTTAAACCAGACTATAACTTGATTTAGACAGGTATACTTTAAAATGTAATTTGTGTCACAAGTGTAACATATATTATGGATTGAATTCATCTCACTTTTTCCTGTGTTTGGTCAAAGGATGATCTATTCAACAATTAATTTGATATATTTTGGTATTTAGGGTAGTAATTCACTCTTTCGATACAAAGAAAACACAAAATGGTGTAAACAAAAAGGATAAAATTATGCACTCACAAAGAGGGAAAGGTATTTTTTCACAATTCAAAAAATATTTACAGGAATTTATTGAAGAAAACCAAAAAAGATGCTAAGTTGTACATACTATAGTAGGTTACATAAAGTATAAGAGATAAGAAAAGACAAAAGGGTCATAATCAGTTCCTTTGTTTGCTTGTCACAAGTGTAACACAATTATTTCTTTCTATTTAAGCCTTAAATTTGTTACAGATTCTTTAGAATTGCAAAAATGGTATCAATCAAATCATTCAATTGATAATTTATCCCACAATGAGTGCTGTCAAATGTTTTCTGATCATTAAAATTTTATAACTCCTTACTATGCTTAATAAACAAATCTGAATAGTTCATTTTTTAAAGTCTTGTGCTAAAAAAAGGGAATTGATTTATGTTTTGATACATTTTAATCAATTTCCATGAAGCCAATTCACTTCATCCTATATAAAATCTATAAGAGATAAAAAAATTCAAAGGAGAAACTCCCTCTTCTGATTTTGTCACAAGTGTAACACATTCCATTACCAACATATGTTATTGTGTTTAATATGTTTTATATCCTATATATTCAAATGAAATTTGTTCTATGTTTTTTATATACCCTACTTGTTATCTAAGAACAATTTTTAACAAAAATCATGCTTATTATTTAAATTAGAAAAACTTTTTCCTCTACACAGTGAAAATCCAGGGGTGTATTTTCACATAAAATTTTATTACAAGTGCAAATTTTGAGCGAAAGATTAAATTTTACTTTGAAAATGTGTATACATAACTACTTCATCAGTTCATGAAAGAATATTTACAATTCTGCATACCTGTGTTGTTTATAATCAAGCTAAGTGTAGCTTATAGAATTGTAAAAAAATAAGGAAAAAATGATTAAAGTATTAAATTTAAAGCATTGTCCTAAATTTTATTCTTAAACCAGTATTTGTTTCTGAAATTTTGATGTTCCCTGGTTAAGAGGATGTAAAAAAGATAATGATAGAGCAATTTTGAAATTTGACCCCCAATGTCACACTTCGGATGCATTTTTTTTTTAAATCACCCATCAGCGGTTTCAATTGGATCAAATATTATATTTTATTCAAATTAATTTGTACATGTATGGTATATACAGCTTGAAACAATAAGATAAGGAAAAAAACACTAGAATTCCGAGAATCGGATGTGTCGCCTGGCCAAACAGAAGTCAATCAAGGCAAATTTGTCGAATTTATATTCCGGGCGAAGGGTTACTTTAGAGAAACTTATAAATGACAAAATATAAATCGTCAAAAACGCAAGAAACGCACTCTCGCGGAAACACTGCTGATATGGGTATAGGGAATAAGCGATTGCCCCTCCCCCCCCCCCCCCCCTGTAAAAAGTTGGACCCCTCCCAGTGGCGTAGCTTCCTTTAGGCCATGTAGGCCGCGGCCTACACTTTTTCAGAAAGTAAAAAAAATATAAACGCCAAAAATGCAATAAAATGGAGGGGGGAGGGGGTAGGGGGTGAGTAAATCAGAAAGATATTCCAAATTATCCTGATACCAGACGTCACCCATTACCCACTGTAGAAGAACGGTTGTTTGCGTTCCAGGACGAGCTGTCACGTGATGTTGCCAGCCTACCCAATAGGAAATGAACCATCGCACGAAGCTTTGCAACCTGTATAATTGCATTTTCACCATAATTGGAGTCCTTTTGACCATGCCACCGACGTCTGCAACATGCCAATGGTAGCATGAAAAGAATAAAAAACTACTTGCGCTCAACAATGATGTCTGCCAGGCTGTCCTTCGTAGCGATGATCTACAGACACTTGATGTTGACAGGGTGATAAACATGTTTGCGTCAGACAAATTTAATGCAGAAAATTAGTTTTTTTTTCTAAGTTGGCTTGTGATTAATAGTTTTGTTGCTACCTGCATTTAGATATTGAAACTTGATGTCGCTTGTTTTTCAACATACATGTACAGTACATTGTATCTTTTATTTGGGATGATCATTACAATGTCACATGTCTTCTTGCTATGTAGGCTCCTATAAGCCTTCTAACCCTTAAAGCACCAGCCAAAAACTGCAAATGAAAGACGCGTCTGCCTAAGTCCTCTGTTGCATATATTTGCTAATATTATTGACTAATGTCAGTATTGAGGCAAACAGTGTAGACCCAGATCTGGATCTTTCACTGTTTGTCGAAGACGCTTGTAAAACAATTCAGCAGATGAGAAAGCGGACTACTTTTGTAGTGATTGGCCATTTAATGGTTAAAAGAGTATGATACCTGTCCCTGACTCCCAGGTCGATGATTTTGTTTTTGCATTTCAGCACCGTAAGTTGATCAAACTTGATAAGCATATTAGGCCATATGGGCGATGATGGTGATAACGACCTGTAATTTCTAACAATCACATGAACGCATTTATAAGTGCGAAATAATCGCAAAATCCATATTTGGACAGTCTAGGACCGAAAATTTTTCTGGGGGAGCATGCCCCCAGACCCCCCTACCATTAGGCCTACACATTCATTGAAGCCAAGCTACGCCCCTGCCTCCCCTTGGAAAAAATGATAGACCCCCTCTGGATCCTTGGAAAATTACAATTTTCTTTAAAATAAACCATTGGACTTCTGTAAAATAAGTTGAGGACTAAACAAGAAATGTCACAAACACGTGACGAATGCCCCCAAAGGAATTGGTCTAGCATAAGACACATTTGAGGAAAGTAAGCTGTAATATAGGAGATATGCTCCAAACAGGAAAAACCTAGAAATGAGGCCAGAAGTCAATGTCAAGGTCAAAGTGACCCAAAATGGTATGCACCACTCTGCCATCCCAAGAGGAATCATCACCCCAAATTTGGGATTCCTACATCAAATAATATAGGAGATATGCACCAGACTCAATGCAGTTTCTAAAAACTAGGTCAGAGGTCAAGTTCAGTCACAGTGACCCGATTATGGTACACGGCACTTCGTCATCTCAAGATGCATCCACTTACCAAATTTGAGATTCCTTACCCAAATAATATAAGAGATATGTTCCAGACACGATTATTCTAAAAACTAGGTTAGGTCAAGGTCACAGTGACCCGAAAATGGTAAACAATACTCCGCCATCCCAAGATGCATCCACATCCTAGGATTTAGGCTCCGGCCGCAATAATTCTTAAAACTAGGTCAGAGGTCAAGGTCACAGTGACCCGAAAATGATATGTGACACTCTGTCATCCCAAGATACATTTACACACCAAATCTGGAATTCCTATCTCTAAGAATATATGAGATATGCACCAGACTCATTGCAGTTTCTAGAAACTAGGTCAGAGGTCAAGTTCAAGGTCACAGTGACCCAATTATGGTACGGGACACTTTGTCATCCCAAGATGCATCCTCACACCAAATTTGAGATTCCTGTCTCAAATAATATGAGATATGCTCCGGACACAATTATTCCAAAAACTAGGTCAGAGGTCAAGATCAAGGTCACAGTGACCCGAAAATGGTACGCGGCACTCCACAATCCCAAGATGTATCCACATACCAAATTTAGAATTCCTACCTCAAAGAATGTAGGAGATAGGCTCAGGACATAATAATTCTTAAAACTAGGTCAGAGGCCAAGGTCATAGTGACCTGAAAATGGTATGTGACACTCTGTCATCCTAAGATGCATTTACACACCAAATTTGGAATTCCTATCTAAAAGAATATAGGAGATATGCACCAGACTCAATGCAGTTTCTAGAAACTAAATCAGAGGTCAAGTTCAAGGTCACAGTGACCCAATTATGGTACGCAACACTTTGTCATCCCAAGATGCATCCACACACCAAATTTGAAATTCCTACCTCAAATAATGTAAGGGATATGCTCCAGACACGATTATTCTAAAAACTAGGTCAGAGGTCAAGGTCACAGTGACCCGAAAATGGTATGCGACACTCCGCCATCCCACGATGTATCCACATACCAAATTTGGAATCCCTACCTCAAAGAATCTAGGAGATATGCACCGGACACGAAGCGGGACGGATGGACGGACACACGGACGGACTGTGCAATTACTATATGCCTCCCAAAGTTCCTTTGGGGGCATAAAAAACCCAAAGAAAAACGTTGTCTAAGATTTTTTATCTTTTTATGACAGATAAACCTGGACGCCCCACCTGACGAAAATTCCTGGATCCCCGCATGTAGGCCTATTGATACAAATCTTGAATTTATGCTCGAATTCCTTATAACAATAGCTGGGAACTTTTCTTGAAAAGGATAGCTTTTATGACAGGCTGCATATTGTACCAAAGGCATTGAGTGTTCTACTGTTGTTAAAGCTCCTAAGACATTAGAGATCACATCTAAATGATCGCAAACCGATAGCCGTTCACCCCACCCACATCCAAGTTTTTCAATAATTTGTGAATAATCGGTGAAATTATAATTAAATTAATCGTGGTGGGACAAAAGACAATGTTTTTCCTTCGAATTAAGCGCAGACTGGTGAAAAAATCAGAGAATTTGAATGAATGCAGCACGTTTTTCATCATTTTCCTGTTACCCGTAATGTTAAAATTCACTGTCCAATTCACCTCGGTACATTTGTTTATGTGCCGCTAAGGCTGTGACGTCACGGCGGTCCCGAGAATGCAGCATCATTTCTTCTGGTTGTGAGGCAGAGGTTCTATCGACTAGTGGTAGGAATCGGCTGGATTTTTATTATCGATCATTGAAAATAACAAGTGACCAATGATCAATCATTAATCGACTAAAATAAAATACATATTATATATGGTACATATCATGCCAGGTATGTCTAAGATGCCTTACGGGGTCAAGTTGATTGACCAGACATGTTAGGTGTTCAGAGTGTGTACCAAAAAATTAATTTTCTCAACCAAAACATATGTTGTGGGTACTCAAAAGAATCATCTCAATAAGACGGTTCTTTTGAGCACCCAAAACATATGTTCAAACTGATGGATTAGTATATATTTACAATTTTACACTCAAAACTTTTGTTTATTTAAACCTATGTACATTATTTGAACCATATGCTGTTCATACCAGAAACTGAAAATGCAGAAAACACGGCCTCCAATCTCGGCCTCCTTCTCCAAAAAGAGCAGAGCGTAAAGTGAGGCGAAGGCCCTTCCGGGAAGCAGGCAGTGGGCAAAACAATGGAACACGGTAAGTTGTGTTGACACATTTTCAATCATAAGTATATTTTCAGCGCAAAACTCGAAAATCTAAGAATGCTATGCTTCGGGCAATTGTTCAAGCTATCCGTAGAGCATGCTGTTTGCACATTTGAACTTAGTTTGTAAGTGTGAGAGTTTTTCTCCCGTTGCACAGTTGTCCAAGAAACGGTGGTTCCCGCATGGTTTTGCCTTCTAACCAAACGTATAGTAGCGTTTGGACCCTTATTCATACTACCGAGGCCCCTCCACACCCATGTTGTCCCAAATGCAATTTTTCGAGATATTTCAATGATAATTGAGTGATTTAGAGCCAAATTTCTTTAGGAGCAGGAGGCGAAGGGCAGGAGAAGCAGGCTGGGAGAGGAGAAGCAGGCGGCGATGAAATCAAAATTTGCATTGATTTTGCTTATTTTTAATAATATACTTATCCAATCTATATCATACTTGCATGTATGAATATTTCAAAACATTTAAATAAATCGAAATTACTTCGCTTTAAATGCCACCACCAACGTAATGTGTGGTTCACTTTTTTCTCATTGGAATCATGTAATGCTCACAGATTAGTGATACTTGTGAATTTCTCCCTAAGTTCTTGGGAAAAGGATTATCAAAAATCTCAGACTGGGTCGAACCTCTGTTTTATACCCACCCCCTCTCAAGCTTTGATTAAGAGCAACAATTACTGAAGGTGCGAAAGACTTAGACGCAGAAAAAAAAGGAATTCAAACCAAGTGTTCCTTGAAATTTGAACATCGGGGCGCCCCACTGACCGTTCTACGAGACTCCTACGCCTATAAATCATAAATAGATAGTCCAAATTGACAGACTCTTACTTAAATCAACATAATTATTAAATATTTAAACACATCTTTTTACCGATGGGGGCCTATAAACCCATTCTTGCCGACTCTTGACGTTTGTATAAAAACAGCATTTGGTTTGTCACTTACTTATCTCATTTTTATAAACCCATTTTGTCCTGGTGACGCATTCAGTCTTCTTTGAGATTTTCGCTATCAAAAAACGTTGACAGCTGTATGTTTTTTTTTTCCGCAAATAAATGTTTATAAGATATACAAAATGTCTTCCGAATATTCATTTATAAATGAGTTATTCTCAATAATGTTTACCAACTATTACGTCCCTACAAAGTTGCGTTAAATGTTTGCCCTGTTGGCTGCTTTATCGATCGCATGATTAAGATGCGGCTTAAAATATTTGTGTGTGTATGTGTAACTCTTACCCGGACGACAGTGGCGCACTTCGAATCGAACTATAGTTCGTACTATAGTGGCTAAAGTTTGATTCGAACATCGAAATTGTATAGGCCGATTTGTTATGGGCCGAAATTGACATGGGCCGAAATTGTTATGGGCCGAAATGTCCAGCGACCCATTGGATAAGTATATTATTAAAAATAAGCAAAATCAATGCAATTTTTGATTTCATCGCCGCCTGCTTCTCCTCTCCCAGCCTGCTTCTCCTGCCCTTCGCCTCCTGCTCCTAAAGAAATTTGGCTCTAAATCACTCAATTATCATTGAAATATCTCGAAAAATTGCATTTGGGACAACATGAGTGTGGAGGGGCCTCGGTAGTATGAATAAGGGTCCAAACGCTACTATACGTTTGGTTAGAAGGCAAAACCATGCGGGAACCACCGTTTCTTGGACAACTGTGCAACGGGAGAAAAACTCTCACGCTTACAAACTAAGTTCAAATGTGCAAACAGCATGCTCTACGGATAGCTTGAACAATTGCCCCAAGCATAGCATTCTTAGATTTTCGAGTTTTGCGCTGAAAATATACTTATGATTGAAAATGTGTCAACACAACTTACCGTGTTCCATTGTTTTGCCCACTGCCTGCTTCCCGGAAGGGCCTTCGCCTCACTTTACGCTCTGCTCTTTTTGGAGAAGGATGCCGAGATTGGAGGCCGTGGAAAAGGGTCATATTAAATAAATACACCAAGCTAAAAATTGAAGGCCAATGAAGCAGAAGGTCTATACTGAGTAATCGATTATTGAAAAACTACCGATCAATGAATCAGTTCACTGAAAATGACCAATGATCGATGAGCTCGATAAATGGGCCTACCACTACTATCGACTGTACATATACATCTACATTGTACTGTCACAATTGACTTTAACACAACAGGCTCGGTCCCCAGTGGGCCCGTTCTATCTGTTCTGCCAATGGTTTGTCTGTACCGGCTTAAAAATTGTTATTTAAAAATGTGACAATGCAAAAGTTTATGTAAGCTGTTATTAGGGCTGGCTAATCGAAGCCAAAATGCTAATCGATAATCGGTCCTTGCATTTCGATATATAGGGAGCGCAGTGGCTCAGTGGTAGAGTGCTTGACTCGAGACCGAAGGGTAGCGGGTTCAAGCCTCACCGGCGTCACTGCGTTGTGGTCCTTGAGCAAGACACATTTATCCTAGCTTAGTACTGGTTAAACCCAGGAAGAACCGTCCCGCATAACTGAAAGATTGTTGAGTGGACGTAAAGAAACAAATCAAACAAAACAAAATTTCGATATATAACCGATTAGTTATCGCTCAAACTTGACAGAGGGTCTCGGAACATTTTGACAACTCTTGCATGGTCAACGACATTGATTTTCCCATCATTTCGCAAAACAACACTAAGTAGGACGTGTTATAGATTCAAAAGATAATAGGTTTTAAATAAAAAGTGGCACCTTTGCTCAAAACAAGTTGTCATCCACTCTGTTGGAAGAAAATTGAAAGAAAGTCGGTAATTGAACTCGCAGTCCGCCATTGTTTGTTGTTAATTTCGGCACGTTGCGTGACGTCATACAAAAGGAAGCCAAGTATGCATGACACGAACAACTTTGTGTAAAATAAGACCCACTGTAAACGTCGGTAAAATTGAAAGCTTCTAAACTCGAATTTAACCGCGGAGAAAAATAACTTTCATGCTAGATTATTTATCTGATGAATTTTCTTGATTTTGTACTACTTTATTTAAAACAGAGGAGCGTAGGTATAACTTTTTCTAACAATCAGTTGTTGAGTTAGCCTGCAGAGTACAACGTTTTACTACTTCGTTACAGCAATTTATACGCATCTACTGTTTACGACAATGCACTTTACGGCACTTCCGGTTTAAATAGAAAATAAAAGGAGGCAATTACGCTTGGATTTTAATTGAATAAATAGACAGAACATACATTAAAAGTAACCGATTTTTGAATTTTCATATCGATAATCGTTTTTCTTTTGTATATTATAGGGATCACACATGTTTTTTCATGCATTAACATTTGCCGGGTCCCGAGGATGCTGTTTGAACACGAGGCCGATAGGCCGAGTGTTCAACATCGTCCGAGGGACCCGGCAAGTGTTAATGCGATGAAACAAACATGTGTGATCGTTATTCTTGCATATTTTACCTTATTCCAACTCAATTCGCACTGAAAACGCTGCTAAAACATTAAATTGTCCATTTTCTTACACTGGATTTCTCTAAACAAAATGGCGTCGGCTGTGTACTTTCGAACGTCATTACGTCATAACCGTACGCAACGTTTTCGCGAACAAAAACATCGGCGAAATGATCAGTCTGGTCCGCAATGCGTTCCTTATATAACGTCATGCAAATAATGCAGGGCTCATTTTAAGCATTATCAAGTTCAGACCCATGTTCAAACAGCACGTGAATCTCCTGATTTGAACATGGATTTTCGTTCATTCGACAACGGGTGTAAACAGCTATACGAATAGATATCTATGCAAGAACGACCGATTAACCGATATTTCGATTAATCGTGCCAGCCCTAGCTGTTATTGTTATTAACAGCCCTTTGACTGTATTGTCTCGCAAGTAGTCAACTCTTTCACTCAACTCAACACAAATTTATTTGCAAATCACAGTTAATCACTGGTTATTTTCTGTCTACAGAGGCAGGGCCAGGGGGTGGGGAACTTGTCAGCTTGTAGGCAAAATGAAAGTAGCTAAAAACTAATTGACAAGGCAAAATCAATTTACCTTTCATCAGCTAGTTGTAAGTGAGCACATTCCAGTAATACTTTTCTTGTAAATCTCACTATACCTCTGTAACTAGTAGAAAATAGAATGTCAAAAAGATTTAGTAATCAATCTGCCATCTTAGTTTTTTTAACTACCCAATCCGTACTCTATCTTCCTGTACACTCCCCAGGACTTTGGTGCATTGCTATAGGCGCGACCCCCGTCATGGACCCTTGGATGCATGAAAGACACTGTGTAGTCGGAATTGGTACATTAATTAAGATCTGTGAAATTGGTCTGCTTTAGACCAGGATCTTTCTATAGGATACACACAGGGTTGTAGAAAAGACCCAAATTTCTTGATGCCCAACCCATTCTATGATTCCTAAACAATCAATGAAGACCGTGATCAGATGCTACATTCTGCTGCATCTGATCCTGGTCTGCACTGTCTGTCAATGTACTACTTATTAACCAGTTTATAAGATTGCAGTTATGTATGACAGGTATTGCAATGGCCGTTATTAATATTATTGCTTTTATCTGCTGTTAGAACTGTTTCAACCCATAAGACGCATCCAAACATGACTGATAAATGGTTGACTGGGATGTAATGAATCATGCTAAACAAATAATATCAGTGCTACCTGAACAATATTTTTTGGGCCGTTCGGTGGTGTAAACTTGGTAGTGATCACCGCTGATGCAGTGCATGGCGGACGAGGGGGGGGGGGGGGGGGGGGTGGCGGACAAGGGTGGGGGGGGGGGGGGGTAGGAGGGGTCATCGAGAGAATTGTTTTATGGCCTTTAATTACTGTAAAAACTTAAATAATATGAGCTCTAAATGTATAACTGATCTCAATCATTAATAAAACTGATAATCACTCTTTGGTGAAAACCCCGCAGGGTTTTTCTCCCATTTCATTTTGTGGGGGAAAAACCCTGCGGGGGTTTTCCCCCGCGGGTTTTTTTTTATTTTGCTTGAAAGGCTTCAAATGATGAGAAAAACTTCAATTCAGCTTCTATATTGTTTTGTAAAGCAATACAATTAAAAACAAACCTTTTTATTTTTTAAAAAAACCCTGCGGGGTTTTTCCCCCACAATCTGAAATGGGAGAAAAACCCCGCGGGGGAAATTAAAGGTTGGAATTAAGCCTTACCAATCATTTTCTGAAATAATTACAATAAAACAAACTTATTTCTTGAACTTATTTTGATATTTATTTTTTTGAAAAAACCCTGCGGGGTTTTTCCCCCATTTGAAAATGTGGGGGGAAAACCCCGGGCAGGGTTTTAAAAACCCAGCGGGGTTTTAAAAACCCCGCGGGGTTTTTGGAAAACCCCGCGGGGTTTTTGACTTTGACCATTTTTTTCATTATGATGGCATATATTTTTTTAGTCATAATTATATATGTTTTGCTCCCTTATGTCTGTTTTATTGTATTTTAGTGGTTTTGAGTCTTTTGCACCACTAGAAAGATGATGTGATTTTGCCAAATTCTGGTGTGGCAAAAAAAAACTGGTGGCTGTTCTTTTCTGATTGCAAGAATTAAAAAAATCTGATCCTAACTCTTGGCAGGATAACATAGGCAAGACAAGAATTTCTGATTAGGTTAAATCTCGAATTTCCTTATCTGTTGTGCAAGGCTTTAAAACGAGGTCGCGGGCTTCTATCCAATCCTTACACTCATGATAGATTCTTATTTCCTTGTACAACAAGTCAAGATATCTGAGCTTTTATCTGGGTATATGAATTAATAATCCCAACCATCAGGTATGTTCTGTACATTGAATATTATAAGAATCCACCAGGAGTGTGAAGTTAGAATAGAAAATCCTTCCAGAGGATCACCGTTTGGTATCACGAGGCTTGCCAAGTGATGCCAAACGGTGATCCCGAAGGAAGGCTTTATCTATCCCATCCTCACACAAATACTGGATTTTTGTTCTTGCTCACTATTTAGTACTGCATTTTTATATTTAAAAAAAGGTTTCCACAGTACGCTGAGACATGACATAACATGATTACATCACTTTAAAATAACAACAACGTCACTTGTTTTTCAACGTGCGGCTGTTTGATTTTTATCTTTCACATAGCATATATCCAAGAGCTTCTGAGCTTCTGGGATCTTGTCTGAAAATAAAAAGTGCTGAAAGGAAATAAGACCATCAGCCTTGTGATTGCAAACGATGATCCTCGAGATTGAGTGTTCTATCTGCCCCTCATACTCGTAATAGATTTCTTAAATATATCCCCTGTTATCTTACTCCAGACGTCACATGTTGTCTGTACATTGTTTGTACATGGTCGTCAAGTGACGTCATTGTAATGCTTAAGTGATTCACCACTGAATGTCGTATCTTAGCATAATCAGAAACTTCTGGGAGCTTATTTTAAAAAATACAAATGTGGAATCAAAAGGTGAGCAAGAAGAAAGAGTCATTCACTTCTGTTTTTACCTTTTTGTTTTTTTCTAGTTCGACTAAATCTCATTAATATACTCTATTTTCAAGGAAACTCAACCCGTTAATTCGAACATCTGTAGCAATTGATTTAAACACAAGAAAATAGAGCTTGGAATTAGAATTAAATTTGCGAAGTTTCACCAG